>PVJI01000455.1:0-184817 GCA_004026765.1 Micronycteris hirsuta
AGTACTTTTCTGATATCTATCGGCACGGCACAGACAGCCCAGCACTTTCCTTCTTTATTCTCTCTTACAGCTGGACTTGCCCCACAAGAAGTCTCACATATACAAAGTTACTGCAACCAGTTGTTTGGATTCACTCTTCCTTTCTAACAGACAAAGATCTCCACTGGGATTTCATTAGCTTATAGGACCCAAAGGCTACTGCTCAACGCTGGACTCTGCAGTTCTCAAGGGACCCTGTGGGTCTCTCAGAACTCCTGTTATACTACTCAGTATAATAAATAGAAAAAGTTGCAAAATTAGAAAGATTCTAAGAAAGGCTAGTTTACATTGGAATGGCAACATAAAAAAAGATCACAGACTCCAATATCTATAGATGCTAGGCCTATATAATAAAAAGTAAAATGGGCCGTATGTAATCGATAAGGAGTGATAAAAACTAGCAAACCAGAGGAGCATGTCATGTTTGGAGGAGGCAGTCATATTTACTATAAGCCAGTTATAAAATGAATGTAACATTTTGTCAAATGCTCAAATTCTTCAAGGGAAATAAGATACATAGATGTTTATGTGTCATTTCTCAAATGTTGACAACTAATTAATAATGCTTTTAAAATACTGTATCAAATTACATGCATGCATAGGTGAAATTTGGCATATGGACCATAAATGGGCAACTTCACTACTAAAAAGTAAAATGAATAGATACAGGAGGAAAAAATGGGGAGAAAAGACAGAAGACCTTAAATGTGGGTTTCTATTGAGGATTGAATGGGAAAGGAATGAGGGGGTAAAGATTTTAAGAAGTTTTTTCATGGGATTTGGATTGGATACCATTTTATATCCTTGAGAGATTTCAATAAATATTTTAATTTTTTCAATTTTTCTTGATATTGGACAGGTATTAAGATATTATGGACAGATATTACTAAGCTTCTGAGAGGAGCAGGCTTCATATGAAGTTTGCAACTGTAGCATATAATTTTGCCCCCATCATACCTGATAAAATGAGAGTAAAGGCATTTGGAGATTCAAAAGCTTATTTTATAACTCCTTTCACTAGCTAAGTGACACTTTTTTAACTTCTCTTGTAGCATATGATTTAAACATATGCTTCAGCAAAATCCGTGACTCAGCAGAATACAAATCACTATAATCCAAGACCTTATGGATTGTCTTTAATACTTAATCAGTCTTCAAATGCAATGATGTTGCTGAATGTAGTTCTATACATTGCACTTTACTCACTATTAAAAGGGTAGGAAAAATTGATTAAAATCTTAATAAATGTTCAAATATGGGAGGCCAAATCCAGCAACATACAAAAAGAACTATATACCATGACACATGAAATTTATCCCAGGAATGTAAAGTTGGTTTCACATCTGAAGATCAATTAACATTATATACCATATCAATAGAATAAAAAGGAAAAATTATGTGGTAATCTCAGTAGACATAGAAAAGTCATTTGACAAAATCCAGCACCCTTTTCTGATAAAGAAAAATAAAATCAGCAAACTGGGTATAGAAGGGACTTCTTCAACCTGATAAAGGGCATCTATAAAAAAAGGACCGCTAACATTGTACTTAATGGTAAAAGACTGAATGTCTGTCCCCTAAGAACAGAAAGATAAAGATGTCTGCTGTTGCCGTTTCCAATCAACATGGTACTAAAGGGTCTAGCCAGGGTAATTAGGCAAGATAAAGAGATAAAAGACATCCAGATTGGAAAGGAAGAAGGTTAATCATGCGGATGACATGACATTGTATATAGAAAATCATAAGGAGTCTACAAAAAACTATTAGAAATAATAAATGAGTTCATCAAGGTTGCAGATCAATATACAATTGTAATTGTACACAAAAGCAATGAACAATCTAAAAATGAAATTAAAACAGTTCTGTTTACAATAGCTTTAAAATGAATAAAATACTTATGGAATTTAATGAGAGAAGTGAAGAACTTCTATACTAAAAGCTACAAAACATTTTTGAATGAAATTCAATACATTCCTAAATAAATGGAAAGACATCTGATGTTTGTGGATCAGAAGACTTAATAGTGTTAAGATGGCAATTCTCTCCAAGTTGATTTATAAATTTTATGCAATCCTGATCACAATTCCAGCTGCATGGTTTTTTTGTTTGTTTGTTTGTTTGTTTTTTGGGTTTTTTTTGCATAAAAGTATAAATGTACAAGCTGATCCTAAATTGTGTATGGAAATGCAAGGGACTCAGAGTAGCCAAAACAATCTTGAAAAAAGATGATCAAAATTGGAGGACTCACAATCCCACCATTTGAAAACTCACTACAAAGCTACAGTAATCAAGACAGTGTTATACTGGCATAAGAGTGGATGTATAGACCAATGAAAAATAATTGAAGTCCGTAAGTAAATCTCAAATTTGTGATCATTTCATTTTCAACCAAGATGCCAAGATAATTTAATGGAAAAAGAAGTCTTCCAACCAGTAGTTCTAGGGCAATTGGATTGCCGCATACAAAGGAATAAAGTTGGACCCCTTCCTTACACCATACATAAAAACTAATTTAAAATGTATCATAGGCCTAAATGTATGAGCTAAAACTATGAAACTTTTAGAACAAAAAATAGGAGTAAATCTTCATGACCTGCATTAGCCAAAGCTTCCTTATATATGCATCAAAAACATGAGTCAAAAGAAAAAAATAGACAAATTGGGCTTTATTTAAATAAAACCATATAGTGGGTTAAAGGACCTGAATGGAAAGTAAAAAGCAACCCACAGAATGGGAGAAAATACTTGGAAGTCATGTATCTGGCATGGGGCTTGCATCCAAAATATATGAATATTACCATTCAACAAGAAAAGGACAAATAACCCGATTTTTTTTAATGGACAAAGGATCTGAATAGATATTTCACAAAAGATATACAAGAGAACCACAGGGACATGAGAGATACTCAACATCATTAGTCGCTGGGGAAATGCAGTTCAAAACCACAAGCAATACGCCTTCACACCTACTCGGATGGCTATAATACAGAAATACAGGTAGTAACTAGCATGGTGATGACATGGACAAGTTGGAACCCTCATGCATTGCTGGTAGAAATGATGCAGCTGCCTTAGAAAACAGTTTTAACAATATTTCAAAATGATAGACATAGGTTTTTCTCATGTCCTAGATATTCCACTCCTAGGTATATACCCACACAGCAACTTGTTTACAAATGTTCATATTAGCACTAATCACAATAGCCCCAAAGTGGAAACACCAAAATGTCCATTAGCTGATGAATGAATAAATAAAATGTGGTATGTTTATACCATGAAATATTATTCAGTAATAAAAGAGAATGAAGTACTAATGCATACTACAACAGGGATTAATCTTGAAAACATTATGGTAAGTGGAAAATGCTGGTCACAAAAGGCTTAATATTGTAGGAGTCCATTCATATAAACGGTGTCTGGAAGAAACTAAAAGTAGATTAATGGGCTCAGGAGGAGGGGGACTAATTAAAAACTAGTCACTAAATTCAGCCCACTCTTAAGGAAAGAATTAGGCTCTACATCTTGAAGGGAGGAGTGTCACAAGTGTTGCACACAGCCCTGACTGCTGTGGCTCAGTGGGTTGGGCATCATCCTGAAACCTGAAAGGCCATGGGAGGATTCTCAGTCAGGGCCCTGCTTGGGGGCCTTCGAGAGACAACCAATTGGTGTTTCTCTCCTCTATTTCCCTCCCTTCCCCTCTCTGAAAATAAATAAATAACATCTTTTAAAAAAGAACTCTCGTAGGGCATATTTTAAAACAACCACACCCAAGTTCCCCTCCAGGCATCAGAATTCAGAGATCTTTGAACTGAAGCACAAGAATATGAGATGAAGTACAGTTGACTAAAACGTTATTTATAAAACAAACGTAAGGTGATTCTGAAAGGTGGGAAAAAAGAATGCAGACAGGTTAGGGACCTTGCAACTCAAGGAACAATGGGTGGTGAATACCCTGGCTTTTATTTTTGCCAGCTATAATGCAGAATTGAAGCTAGAGAATTCAGCAACTTAGAAACTCCAATAGGCTCAGATAACGCAAGTCTCAAGGAAAGCTTGCTATCTAGACAAAGCACCAGGAAAGAGGGAAGCCTCACAAGAGAAATTTTTTAGGAGATAATGGCTATCCTCCAGTCAAATATCACAGAAAAAACTGTGGCCCCACCCAAAAAGCAAAGGCTGAGTGGGGAGTCTAGACATCCACCCTTAGGCTATAAGGAGGTGCCCTGATACCCTTGCCAGGTGGTAGAGATGGCCAAGCAGAGGGCCTGGACATTTATCTCCATCACCAGTAACAAGCCTTCACTTCCTCCTGCAATGTCAGTGGATACTATATGGAGAGTCAGGACGTTTACCATTGTCCAGGAATAATAAAAGTCATTCTCACCACAGTGTCATTATAGATCAGGTAGAGCACCAGAACACCCTTCTCCACCTAACAGTAATGAGGAGCTTTCCACCCACTCAGTGTCAAAACAGGCTTCTGGACTTCTCCTTCACCTGCTGGAGTAGCATCAGAGAAAGTGAGTTACACCAAAGGTTAGTATAAGAGAGAATCATCATAACATAACATAACAAACATAACATAACATAACATAACATAACTTATTCCAGGTTTCATTCAAAAACCACTTATAGAAAAAATAAGATAAATCTCAAAATGAATGAAAAAAAGACAACCAATAGATACCAACAGTGAGATGTTAGAATTATCTGACAAAGATTTTAAAGCAGATATGTTGAAAATGCTGCAACAAGCAATTACAAACACACTTGAAACAAATTTTAAAAATAGATAGCCTTGACAAAGAAATAGAAAACCTCAACAGTTAAAGAGATGATATAAAGAAGAAACTAAATAATAAAAAAAAAAGTGGATAGGCTGAACAGTAGAATTTTAGGGAATAGAGGAAAGAATTGGTGAAATTGAAGATAAATAGAAACCACCCAATTTGAAGAGCAAAGAGAAAATAAACCAAAAAAAAAAAGAAAGAAACAGCCTTAGGGGCTTGTGAGACTATTAAAAAAGATCTAATGTGGGTCATTAGAGCTTGGGAGGAGAGCAGAAAGAGTAGGGCTGAAAAAATACATTAAATAATGGCTTAAGGTCTTCAAATTTAGCAAGAGACATAACCTACAGATTTAAGAATCTGAGCAAACCCCAAAAAGATAAATCCAAAAAACTGCCAATACACATCATAGTTAAATATGTGGAAACTAAAGACAAAGAAAAAATCTTAAAAGCATCCAGAGAAAACTTGATATCTTACCTACAAGGGAAAAACAATTTAAATGACAGTACCAGAGATATTTAGGGCAGTGAAATTATTCAGTAACAGTGGATACATGGCATTATACTTTTGACAAAATCTTAATGTAAAACACAAAAAGTGAACCCTAATATAAACTATGAACTTTGGTTAATAATAATGTAACAATATTACTATCTCAATTAAAACAAATATACCAAACTAATGGAAGATGTTAGTAATAGGGAAACTAGGGTAGAGATTTATAGGAACTCTCTGTGCTTTCCACTCAATTTTTTTTGTTAACCTAAAACTGTCCTTAAAATAAAGTTGTTAATTTAAAAATCTACTAAGCAGTCTATATACAAACAGGTAGCTCAGAGCTTAGGGGCTAAAATGGGGATTTGATTTCTTTCTTGTTTTGTTTTCATTGCCTCATGGGTAGGCAGGTTTTCTTCATGTATCAGGAATAGGGGCATTGCCCTCTCCCTCTCCCTCCAAAAGGCCTGCATTGACATCTGAGGCTGGTGGAAGTGTGGGGAATCTGGGATTCTACATCAACAAGGAAATTATATTGAAGTTTTGGAATATGGTGACCTCTGTTCCAGTATAGCAAAACAACTGGCCACACTATTGTCTGCAGTAAGAAGATAAAATTATTCAACTGTGGGCGCATGAGCAGTTGTAGAAATAATAGAGATCCTTGGCGCCTGCCTCCCTCCGTCCCTCCTCCTGAAGCCCTGGCAACCTCGGATCTTTTACTGTCTCCATAATTTTGCCCCTTCTGGTTGTCATATGTTGGTTTTTCAGAATGACTTCTCTCATTTAGCAATATGCTTTTCAGTTCTCTCTATGATTTTTTAATGACACAATAGCTCATTTCATTTTATTGCTGAATATTATTCTATCATATTGATGTACCCCAATATTTTTATCTATTCACCCATTGAAGGACATCTTGGTTGCTTCTGAGTTTTAGCAACTATGAATAAAGCTACCATAAACACTCATGTACAGGTTTTTGTGCGGACATAAGTTTTCAAGTCACTTGGGTAAATACCAAGGAGTGAAATTGCTGGAGTGTGTGGGAAGAGAACAGTTAGTTTTGTAAGAAACTGCCAAGCTGCCTTTGAAAGTAGATACACCGTTTTGCATTCTCACCATCAAGGAGTGGGCGTTCTGGCTCCTCCGCATCCTCACCAGCATTTTGTCGGTATTTCAGATTTAGCCATTCTAACAGATGTGGAGTGGTATCTCGTTGTTGTTTTATTTTGTAATTTTCTGATGACATGATGGTGAATGTCTTCTCATATGCATAACTATCAACTGTGTATCTTTTTTGGTGAGATATATGCTCATACTTTGGCCTATTTTTAAATTGGGTTGTTTGTTTTCTTATTGCTGAGTTTTAAGTGTTCTGTGTAGATTTTGGATACCAGTCGTTTACCAGATATGTGTTTTGCAAAAATTTTCTCTCAGTCTGTAGATTGTCTTTTTATTCTCTTGACAGTGACTTTCACAAAGCAGAAGCTTTTAATTTCAATGAAGTCCAACTTATTAATTTTTTTCTTTTATGGGTTATGCATTGGGTATTGTATTTATTCATCATCACCAAACTCAAGGTCACCTAGATTCTCTCATATGCTATCCTTTAGGAGTGTTACAGTTTTACATTTTATATATTTATGCCTATGATAGATTTTGAGTTAATTTTTGTGTAGGGTATAAGATACATGTCTAGATTTATTTTTTTGCATATGGATGTACAGTTGTTCCAGCACCATTTGTTGAAACGACTAAGATCATTTGACTATATTAGTATAGTTCTATTTTTGAGCTCTTTTCAGTTCCATTGATTTTGTCAGTAGCCTTTTAATAATTTTCCTTATTTGCTTATGCTGATTTGAGTTGAATTTTTATCGGCTGCAGCTGAAATATCACTGATTAATTCAAGCACTTGGTACATGCCAAGCACTGTGCTAATCTCTTTACATAAATTCAATCACAACAATCTTTTGAAATAAATGAGGAAGCTTGGGATTTTAAGTTGAAGTAACATGTCCAAGATCATACCACTAATAAGCCATCCAGGTCTGTCTGCTTGTCTATACTATACTTCCTGTCATATATGACCTATTTCTCCTTACTTGAATTATAGTTGTTCTAATAGTCTGTCTTCTGCTAATTACTGCCTCTAATTACACTACAGTTGCCTTCTAAAGTAAATACTGACTCCTTAGCCAGCATTGAAAGCCTAACTTCTCCAACTTTCTTCAGTACTCTCTTACATGCTCAATGCAATTACTCTACGATCTGCTATTGCTCCTGCTGATTTACCTCACCAGTTTGTGACTTAACCCATTCCTTATACATGCCACATCTCCAGGTATTGAATTTTTTTGTCAAAGTCCATCTCAAATGCCATCTTCTCCCTCGACTCTTCTCAATTTTGTGTGCCTACCTCACCCTAAAACTGGAATTGAGGTCTTCCTCCTTAAAATAACCAAGCATTTCATTTAAAACTCACTTGTGCCACATCTTATGCCTTGCTTTTCAGTTCCATGAATTTGACTTGTCCTTCCTGCTAGACTGTCACCTCCTTGACATCTTGTATACCGGGTAGAACCTGGCACTCATTTAAAAATGTATATTGAATATGTAATATCTGCATCAAAAACAGCACTAAATGCTGGGGTGGCAAAGATAAAAGACATAGCCACTGCCTTAAAAAAAAAAAAAGTTTATAGTCTAGTAGGAGAAGCCAGACCAGAATTACTTTTATATAATTTAGGTTCTAATATGAAAATAAACCTTCCAGTATTATGGGACAGAGCACAGTGCATGGAGTATTTAATACACTTGGAGTTTGGGAAAGAGAGAAGACTTGTCAGAGGACAACACATGGGAGTAACACCTGCTGAACTAACAATATATGCAAAAGCAGAAAGGCCCGAAAGAGCATCACATGTTTTGAATGAGAGTAGTTTTGTTAGCTATACTATATAGTATTGGAGTTAAAGAACAGCAAAGGATGAAAAGTTGGGGATGGGGTATATCTTAAAGAAGTTTCTGAATCTTGCAGAGGAGTGTGCACTGTTATCCTGTGGTCATGAAAGGCAATGCAACTATTTAAACAAGGAAATGTTATGAATTCACTCATGCTTAGATGGGTGTCTCTGACCCGTTACATGGATAACAGACTGGAATTAGCTGAGACTAATGACAGGAAGTTCTACCAGCTAGCAGGATGTTGCAGTAATCTAGGTTAAATAGTACCAGGATTTGAATAGCCAAGGAGAAAAGAGACATATTTGAGAGGTATTTAGGACATAGAATTTGTAAGACTTAGTAATGGGGTAAAGTAATTCTTTAAGATCTCATATTCTGTACACCTGGGGATTCATCTGAAGAGTAACTTTCTCATGCCAATTTAAAGAGATACTTTTCCCTCTTCTGCTGTATAAATTACTGGGATCCATCTCCTTCCTCCTCATCACTAACAGTCACCTTGCCAAGACAGCCTTTATTACCAAAGGAACTCTCCAAGGAGGTTCTTCCTTACTACCAGAGACTCTGCTACTACTAGAAGATAAAAGATCCCCGCTCACACTGCCAATCTTGGAAGAGGTATACTTCTAAAATGAAAATTAGAAGTTTTTTTTTATTAGACATGCTAAAAGTTAGGGACTTAAGTACATCATATGTTAAATGGACCCCTTGTATCACCTATCCTAGGCCATAAAGCTGTTTATGGCACTTTAATTACAAGTTCTAAACAAGCTTCTGTTAAAAAAAAAACTTGAAGTTGATGGCTTCATATGTATACTTGTATAATGAGGAGTGGGGACACCTCAGCAAGAAGGAATATTTTATTGCTGACATTCTTTAGAATTGCTATCACATGATGGTGATAATAATAGAAATAACAAGGTAGACCTACTTTTAGTTTGTTTTATTATTGTCTTTAAATTTTCTCTTAGCGCCCTGGCTGGTGTAGCTTAGTGGACTGAGCGCGGGCTGGGAACCAAAGGGTCCCAGTTCAATTCCCAGTCAGGGCACATGCCTAGGTTGCAGGCCAGGTCCCCGTGAGGGCCATGTGAGAGGCAACCATACATTGCTGTTTCTCTCCCTCTCTTTCTCCCTCCCTTCCCCTCTCTCTAAAAATAAATAAATAAATAAAAATAAAAATCTTGAAAAAAAAATTTTCTCCTAGCTAATATACCCTTTGTTGCCTGCTCTCAGAGCTGGGCTCCTACTCTCCCCTCCAACTCACTACTTGGTACATCACTGCTCATATACAAATTAGAACTCAGAGAATGGAAATTCAGATTTACCTTAGGAGACAAAGAAGAATTCTTTTAAAATTTTTAATTATTTTATAATTACTTTATTGTTGTTCAATTACAGTTGTCAGCACCCTCTCCCCTCCCCTCCCCCTCCAACTCCACCTCGCTTCCCTGCCTCCCTCCTTCCCCTTGGTTCTGTCCATGTGTCCTCTATAGTGGTTCCTGAAAACGCTTCTCCCCATTGTTCCCTCCCCCCTCCCCCCTGACAAAGAAGAATTCTGAAGGAAAAAATCCTGGGTGTGAATTCATGTTCTCCATATTACCAACCAAATGATCTGGGGCTACTAACAACTTCTTTGAACCTTGGTTTTCCTACCATTAAAATGGGGTTAAAGTATCTATTTTGTTGCATACTAAATAATGTAATACAGTACTACTTCTCTCCTGCTGTGAAAATTTCCATATTTTCTCTCTACCCAGGATGTTTTGAACATGTTTGCGATGTTCAGGGAACGTTCAATCTTACTGTAAGTGCTGCTTCCCAAGGTAAACTCTGAAAAGCAAATCTCCAGACTCAAAGCAGGGATGCGGGCACGTGGCCTAGGCTTCAACATTCGGCACACCTGCATAAGGTTTCAATTTGGAAGTTAGTAGCTTGAGGAAGGAAAGATTCTGCTTTGAAACCAGTTTGTGGATACAGGCATCTGACGTCTTGGGGTGGCAGCGCTCGAGAAGTTACACTCCTAGGGCAGACGTGGCCTTGCTGGGCAGGGGCAGTGGCCGTGGTTGCTTGTAGTGTTGCTAAGCACCGGCGAGCAGTGGCCCTGGCTTTCTCCGCAGGCCAGTTCATGCGGTAGCTGTGAGCACTGTTCACGGAAGCTTAGTTCCACACCTGTTCCTCCAGCCTCCGAGTTCTCCCTTCTCCTGTTAAATTTCCCTGCTCATTCAGCCAGAATCAGATTGTATTACTTGCAACTTGGAGCCCTGACTGATATGTTTCTTCACTGGCCTATAAGTAACAGGCCCAGAAGAATGTTAAGGAAGAGGCAGTAATAATGTAATAATTCTAGAAAGCAAATCCTAGAAAACTTCATTAGCTATAATTGAGTAGAATTTGAGGATTATAGCTTTTCTGAGGAAATTATACATAGTATTGGAATGCTTTTGCCAAGTCTCTCTTTCTTTACTACTATTGGGAATAATTGAGTGAACTTAGACTTTCATGTTCCCCAAAAGAAATTATTTCAGAAATGGTTTATTAAAAAAAATTAATCCCTAGATATTGATTCTGCTGAGTGGTCTCAAGTGAGTTTATCAGTTCAAATCAAAGCAAGAATCAAAATAAATCAGGCATTTTATGGCAGATTAAATTTCTGGAGCTCAACTGAGTTCCCTTAATCTCTGAGCTGCGGTAACAGAGCGGCAGCTCTCACTCACTGCGATGGGGAAATCACAAAGCCAGAGTAAAACTGCCGTTGCAAAATGAAGCACACTGCCACATCTCCATCGCACGCATGATAGTTCGCAGATCTCCCAGAAGCCAGGAAAACATAGCGAAGTCTTTAAAAGTGAATCCAGATGTCAGCCATCACCATAGAAGTGCTTTAATTATCAAAAAACAAAGGAGTAACTCCTTAGGTACATTCAAAGCAGGTGTTCCTTCACAGAAAGCAGAAAGCTGAAGAAACAGCTGTGGCATTAGATCTGCTTGAAGACAAGGGAACAAAATGACAACCTAAATAACAGACTACCCAGAGGGAGCACAGACGAATCACAATTATTAGAATTATGCAAGTGTTAAGCTATACAAAATAATGACTAATTAATATTAATTGCTCCATTTTACAGATGGGAAAACTGAGTGCTTTGTATAACAGCCATTTCTAATTCAAAGCGTGTCTTTGACAAGTTCACTACATAATAATTTATTTTGCAAGGTCTTTTAAGTATGCCGTATAGCATGGCGTGGTTTTTTAGAAAACATTGATATATTGTAACACAAATAATTCATTTTCATTTTAGGAGAATTAGAAAATAAAGATAAGCAAAAAAAAATTAAACCATCTTTAATAACTGCTAAATTTTTATATCAGGGGATTTTAAAACTGAGTTTATGGTTGGGCTTCAGGGCATCTGTGAACCTCTGAAACTAAGTAAAAAATGACCGTGCATGTTTCTGGAGTGAGGGTCTAAATACCTTTCATCAAGTTCTCAAAGTGTCTATTATCCAAAAATTAAGAACTATTTCTGTCCTTCTGGCCTTTACATATGCGGCTGAAGGAACAAGACACCACCTACAAGTCACAGGCTGAGGAGGAAGGAGACGTTAGCCCAGCATGTCAGCTGGGCCAAAACGAGTAGCAGTTTCCAAACTTTGGCTTGTCCTTTGTGCAGTGGCCTTGCAAAATTATGGTATATTAGGCAAATATTTCTTTTCTCAAGGGTTTTATTTTTGGCTTGTTTTTTACGTGTCTTTGTATTTGCCATCTGATACCTGCTAGACAAGTAGAAGAATAACAAGATGCTTTTGCCGCTCACATTAGTAGTGAGATCTGGCAGAAATGATTAAGTATCTGCAAGAAACAGCCGAGTCAAGGTAGTGACACAGTGGATGGATAATTAAAACCCGAATAGGCTTGATAGTGGAGGGAAAATGCCAGTTAAAAAGAGAGAGTAAGGAGACAAATATGGAAATGAAAGAATTGATAAAGACCCTCGGATGCACGAAAGAGCTGGGAGTAAGGGCTTTGTGACCGAACATGAAAGGAAATTGGGGGCCCATCTTCCTTTGATGTTAATGAGACAGGAAAAAGGAAAAATATTGAGATCCCTTTGGTAAAAAACACATTAGATGGATGGGTTATTTGATGCGTTATATCATCCATTCAACAAACTCTTAGTAAGAACCTACTATGTATGGAGAATTTTGAATAGAAGCATGCAAAAGTAATCACTCTTGGCCCAAGGAACTTGCAGCATATCTGGGGAGATACCAGTTTGGCAAAGTAGTGGAGTGACAAATGAGGGATAATAACGTTTGTGAGATCAAAGAGGGGGTAGTCAAGAAAGGCATTAAAAATTGCTACTCAAAATGGGTCTTGAAATATGAGTAAGATCTGTTGTTACTTGGCAAACAGAGAAAGGACCACTCAGAAGAGAACAAGTATAAAGACACAGGATGAGAAAGCATGGCGTGGGTAGAAAATGCTGTATAAATTGATATGGTGGGAAAACAGAGAACCCAGTGGGTATGGGTATGGCTAGTAATGACCTTGGTTTCTGCAACAGCCCAGGGAAAAGAAAATAAGATCCTCAAGTAAGGATCTAATTGACAGTGGGGATAGGGAAGAGAGGAATAATCAGAGGAATATTTAGAAAGTAAGAGTCTCAGGATTTAGTACCTTTTGAGAAACCAAGTGAACACTTGCCTCAAAACTTTATTATCACAAACTAAGACATTGGTACTTTACAGTTAGAGTCAAAGTCCCAACTCTCCTTTTAGGGTGTATAAGAAATAGTTCTATTATGTTTCACTTCTCTGTTTACCTCTGTTCATCTCTATTTGGGCCAAGCTTCCCCAACATGCCCATCCTCTGATTGCTCTAATTACTACTTCCGGTGCCCTTGCATTGCAAACTCGAGGAGGGAGCATTATTCACATTGCATTCTTTGTGAATGGTGCCTAGGGTACAAGGTGAATGATGATGCCCTGCCGATCCCTTCCTTAACTCCCCAATTCTTTCACTGACCGGCCAAGTGCCCCCAGAACGTCTTGCTGTGTGATCAGCAACCTGCCCTGCAGCCTCAACCTCTTATCTAGCGATTCGTGGCATTAACTGAAAGCTGTCTCAGCTCCCACGTCCTTCTCTGACATTGGAGGGAAGAAAGCATATGGATGTAGCTAAGTTTTTGAGGCAGCTGGAGAGGAAATGAGGCCACCAGTTGCGACCTTGAGGAGAGGAGAGACCCTGAGGACAGTGGGAGAAATATATTAATAGCTACTTGGAATGGTAGGTGGGTGAGAGTGGGCGTTTTCACCAAGGGATGGTAAGAGGATTGGCAAATAGTATCAAAGCTCCAGCTGAGACTGGTGTGAATCTTTGTCCCAAAACTCAGGTCTGGAGAAAATACTACAGTACTTATTAAAGCTAATTTAAATTGAACTCTGAGCCTCATGTTAATAAAGCTGGAGACTAATTTATTATTGGGGCTCCCTAATCCCCTCCTCCCTGAATTATACGGCCACTACTGACTGCAGAGGCCCCACAAGACACCTGGGTTTGTTGTTGGCTCATTTTGCTTACTACCGAAGCCACCACTGCCCCGGTCCATGACCAGTCCTTTAGATCCAGCTGCTCTGCTGCCTGCTTGGGGAATAGGAATATTTTGCCAGTTAGTAGCTCCTGTGCCGTCAATCCAGTCTCCTTGCACCCCCTTTTACATGGCTGGTGCTGACACTCTGGGATCTGGCAACCTCTAACCTTTCCCAATAAAGGAGGTAATATAATGGTTGTGAAATTATGACTGGAGAGGAAGGTAAAAAACAAAATTTAAATAAAGTGCTACAAGCCAGATTGGAGGTAGTGGTGGAAAATAAAATTAAATTAAGCGATCATTTACTCAGAGAAGAGCTTCCACCTGGGTGGGAAGTTCAGAATCTGATTTTCCTAAGTCAGGGGATTAAATTTTAAAAATGTTTACAGTGAAAATTTGGAAAACGTGAAACTTGAAAGATGCCTAGGAACATAAAATTGGGAAACTAAATTCTAGAGGATCCACATGAATAGACTTGTCAGTTGACACAGCAAACAGAACTTAACTGTGGTGGATTAAAGATGGGTGAAAGTTCTTTGATATTCCTCTCATTGAAAAGTAGAGTCTAATTCTTCACTTCTTGAATCTAGACTGCACTTAGAGACTTAATGGATTAATGGAATATGATGGAAGTGATACTCTGGAACTTCTGAAACTACGTCATAAAAAGCCTAGAGGCTTGTGTCTGGGCCTCTTAAAACGCTCTTTGGAGCCCTGAGCAGCCATGTAAGAAGTCTGATTACTCTGCAGGACTACATGGAGAGGGGCCCACCTAGGCCCAGCCTTCTAGACATCCACATCAAGACACAGATGAGTGAGTTACACTGTCTTTGATCCTCTAGCCCAGCTCAGCCATCAGCTTAACACCACAAATGGCTGCCTAGTTAAAGCCACATGGAGCAGGAGAATGTGCTGGCCCTGAATTTATGCCTTGTAAAAATCATCAGGTATAATAAAATTATAGTTGTTTTAAGCCACTAAATTTTGGGGGAATTTTTATGTAGCAGTTGATAACCTGAACATCAACAGGGCAAGCAGGAGTCCTAATATGGACTCCATAAGTTTGGGGGAGTGATCCCAAAGTAACATTGACTATGGTCAAATGTCCAGCAATGACCCACACAGCAGTTTGGAGCCTCTGCTCTAGGCTGCCTGTGATTGCAAGTATATGCCCTCAAGTTAGGTAAGTCAATTGTACAATGAACTGAATCCAACTCATAGCAACAGTGAGTTAGGAATAAGCTTTGTAATAATTGCTGTTGTATTTGTTATTTTAAGTATTTGAGAAAGTAGAGAATTTGATATATTAGCAGCTAATTTATTTTTTATTTTTTAAATATATTTTATTGATTAAGCTATTACAGTTGTCCCATTTCCCGCCTCCCCTTTATTCCTTTCTGCCCCACATACCCACCTCCCTACTTTCCCCTCCTGTAGTTCTTGTCCATGGGTCATAAACATAAGTTCTTTGGCTTCTACATGTCCTATACTATTCTTAACCTCCCCCTGTCTGTTTTCTACCTACCATTTGTCATGGGGATTTCGTCCCAGCCGAAATCTGTGGGTGACCGCAACCCGATGCGTAAAAGAATCTCATACCGAGACACGCAGGGAGAAGAGAGTCCGGAGCCACGGGACCAATTCCTCCATCTTGGGAAAAGGCCTCGTGGGTAGCTTAGCCGGGGTTTTTATTAGAGGCTTTAGGACATATTTACATTGGATTGATTATTCATGAGATTAAGCAGAACAGGGATAGGTTTACTCATTAGCAGAGCATTAGGATGTAAATTCAGGTCTGGTGGCAGACAGGACCAGGGTAGTACATTAAACAGGACTCAGCAAGCCAGAATTTCTTAAGATACATTTTTGCCAAATTCCCATTAGAGAATTCCTATTCCACAGACATGATCCACACTTGCCCACATGGGAATCACGCGGAGCTGCACTCAAAACACGTAAATTCTAGAACTGCGTGTTTACACGCGTGTGGAAAGAACTGCCACAACCATTTATGGTACTTATTCTCTGTACCTTTCCCCCCATCTCTCCCCCTCCCACTCCCCTGTTGATAACCCTCCTTGTCTTATATAAATCCCTTTAACATTTCATATAATAAAGGCTGGGTAATGGTGAACTCCTTGAACTTGACCTTATCTGAGAAGCACTTACTTTATCTGCCTTTTCATTCTTTTTTTTTTTTAAGATTTTATTTATTTATTTTTAGACAGAAGGTAAGGGAGGGAGAAAGAGAAGAGAGGGAGAGAAACAACAGTGTGTTGTTGCCTCTCACGTGGCTCCCACTGGGGACCTGGCCTGCAACCCAGGCATGTGCCCTGACTGGGAATCGAACTGGCGACCCTTTGGTTCACAGCCCATGCTCAATCCACTGAGCTACACCAGCCAGGGAGTGCCCTTCCATTCTAAATGAAAGTTTTGCTGGATAGAGTAATCTTGGATGTAGGTCTTTGCCTTTCATGACTTGGTAAACTTCTTTCCAGCCCCTTCTTGCCTGTAAGGTCTCTTTTAAGAAATTAGCTGACAGTCTTATGGGAACTCCTTTGTGGGTAACTGTTGCCTTTTCTCTTGCTGCTTCTAAGATTCTCTCCTTATTTTTAATCTTGGGTAATGTCATTATGATGTGTCTTGGTGTGTTCCTCTTTGGGACTCTCTGAGCTTCCTGGACTTCCTGAAAGTCTATTTCCTTTGCCAGATTGGGGAGGTTCTCTTTCATTATTTGTTCAAATAAGTTTTCAATCCCTTGGTCTTCCTCTTCTCCCTCTGGCACCCCTATGACTCGGATGTTGGGATGTTTAAAGATGTCTTGGAGGTCCCTAAACCTCACCTCATTTTTTTTGAATTCTTGTCTCTTCATTCTTTTCTGGTTGAATGTTTTTTCTTCCTTCTGGTCTACACCATTGATTTGAGTGCCAGTTTCCTTCTCATCCCTATTGGTTCCCTGCACATTTCCCCTCATTTCATTTAGCGTATCCTTCATTTTTTCACCTAATTTGTGACCAAATTCAACCAATTCTGTGAGCATCCTGATTACCAGTGTTTTGAACTGTGCATCAGATAGGTTGGCTATCTCTTCATGGCTTAGTTGTATTTTTTCTAAATTTTTGATCTATTCATTCATTTGGGCCATTTTTTTTTTCTCTCTCGCCTTGCCCGTTATGTATAAGGAGGCGGAGCCTTAGGTGTTCACCAGGGCGGGGTAACCCACAAAGCTGGGTTGTGATGCTGTCCGTGGGAGAGGGGTCTGAGAGGACACAATGGCACTTGCTCCACTTTCTGCTGGCTTTCAGTCACTTCCCCCATTACCCACAAGCAAATTAGGCCCTTCTGGTGCTGATTCTCACACGGGCGGGCTTGTTTTAGGATCCTGTGGGTCTCTCCAACAAACTGCCCTGTGAGGCTGGGAGTTCCTCCCACTATTAGCAGCTTATTTAAATCAGAAAAGTTAAGATAATTTGGTGTTAGACTTAAGGTTTTAATTTGAAATGTATAAAAGAACCAGTAAATTTGTAAATATTGCTTGAATGTTTAAAAGAGCCCTGATTTAACACATGGATGAGTTTGACTCATTAGACTTAGAGTTATGATGCTTAGATTTTGCTTATTAAATTATTAGTCTGCCTTGTTACTTGTGTCAAGTGGCTCAGATAATTAGATATGTTAAATAGTTTGAAATATTAGTTTAAAAAGCTTAATTGTTTGTTAATAGGGAGGTTAACTTTTTTAGGAATTTTAATCTCTTGAACTTATGAATTGAACATTCATCAAAGAATACATGAAAATGACTTTAAAGGATTTTTTATTCCCAAACACATTGGTGATGTTGAAAAAGTCTGACTATACCAAGTGCTGGGGAGGAGGAAGACCACCTTGTTTGAGGGAATCTAAAGTGATGGGACCACTGGAACACCATTTGGCATACCTTACAACCCCGGATTCAACTCCTGTCTGGTTTTATCCCCCAGGGACTTTGTCCCAGAGCTACGCTTGTATGGACACACTAAGAAATATGCGCAGGAACGTTCACAGTAGCCTTGTTTGTAATAGTAAAAGAAATAAGATGAAACCTGAAAATGACCCGACTGTCCATCAACAGAAGGATGGATATATAAATTATTGTTTATTCGGATTATAAAGTATTACACTGCAGGAAAAAAAGGAGTGAACTATAACCAGGTAGAATAACTTAGGTGAACCTCAGACATATCATGTTGAGTAAAAAAGCGAATTGCAGATAAGCAAAACATGAAACAAGTTCAAAGACATATAAAATTAAACAATATAACTCAGGAATATGCACATTCATTTGTAGATAAAACTATTATGGGAAGCAAGGGAACTGTAAATACAATGACAGGTAGTAATTCCTGGAAGAGGTGGTGGGGAAGAGGATGTGATCAGGTAGAGGCGTGAAGGGCTTGAAAGGTAATGTTCTTTTTATGTATATATATTTATTTACTGATTTGAGAGGGAGAGAGAAAGAGAGAGAGAAACATTAATTTGTTTTTCCACATATTTATGCATTCATTGGTTGATTCTTGTATGTGCCCTGACTGGGGATTGAACCCACAACGTTGGCTATTGGAAGGATACTCTAATCAACTGAGCTACCTGGTCAGGGCTTATGTTTGTTTTCTTAAGCTGGGTGGTGACTACATAAATGTTTATTGTATTATTCTTTGAATTATACATGTTGTATATGTGTATATATACATGTACATATACATACATTCTTTTGTAAGCATGCAATATTTCATAATTTTAAAAGCCCACAGTAAAATAAAGTACAGTGACTTTATTAGACTTTCATGGCTTAAGAAAAACCAATTTTACATATACAACTTGAAATTTATTCAACTAAAAGCACAGCAGTTGTTAAATACCTCCGTACTTTTCACCCATGAAAGTCCTTTGAAACATTTTAAAACTCAGCTGTCATGGTTGATGCCTCTCTCCATGCCCCCCTGTTTTTAAGATTTTATTTATTTATTCTTAGAGGGGAAGGGAAAGAGAAGGAGAGAAACATCAATCAGTTGCCTCTTGTATGTGACCCAATGGACCCACAACCCCCCGGCATGTCCCCTGACAAGGAATCGAACTTCCGCTTTGCAGGACAACACCCAACCACCTGAGTCACCGCCCTTTCTGGCTGCCCTTTCTCCCCTCCTTATAATAATATCTTTGGAGAATTTTGGCTTTTACAAAAGATAGAAATAGCTTAAGTATATGCAACCTGTGCTTTTGAACTAGACCAGCTACAAAACTTCCCGACAAAGGGAATCCAGAGCATAGCTCTGCTTGAAATAGAGGAAGAGAAAGATAGAGGAAAAGCACAAACTAGTAACTTGAATTACCTTGCTATAGATGTTTTATTACACTTACATATTTTTTCTTTCCATATTTAATATTTCCAGGTTTTTTATAACCATTTCTATGATCTTTTCCTATTAGTTTACTATAAATAACATGCTCATTTAAAACATCTTTATATCCTGTTTTAATTGTATTAATAGACAGATATTTTTCTCTTCTCACAAATATATTTTCAAGTTTATTTTAAATTGGTCTATCCCTGAAAGTCAGTCTTTCATCCTGCCATGTGTCAATGGGAGAGCCTTAAATCATCCCTAGTGACTTTATAATCAAATTTCCATCATTGAAATCCTTGCGTGGGTATTTGCTGATTTAGCAGAAAAATCGTCCACACTACAAATTGCTTTTTAGGTTCTGAGTTCTGTGCTCTTTCCTTCAGAAATGCTGCTTAGTTCTTTTCCTTCAGCTGAATTGTCTTTTCTTATGGATCTTAAGGGAGTTAGGCAAGATACACATTCCAGAACCCCTTTGCCTTCCTTTTCTGTCAGTATTTCCTCATTTGTGCGTTTGTCCCTTTTCTCCCTGTACCTTTTGCTACTATTCCTTTTAATTCCTCCCATTTTCTGAGTGTGTAATTGTTTACTCCTGAAACCCCTAAATAAACATGTGAGATTTAGTGTTTAATTGCTAATCAGCCCCATGTTTCTGCTGCGTCTCGGTTTTGCTGCTCTTCTGTCCCTTTCCTTTTGTTCATATTCCACCTCATTCCAAACATAATTTCATGCCTTTCACTAAACACATTTTCTCTTAGTTTTATTCCCTTTTCAACTTTAACTCTCTTTTTCTTGGCCATTATTTACAAAAGTTTCACCTGGACAAAAGCAGTATATTTCATTTCTAAATTCTCATTTAGTATTTTATGATAAAGAAGAAGTAGTTATTATCCACATTTTACAGATGTCTAAAGAAGGTGTAGAAAGGAAAGTATCTTGCCTTAAACCATATGTTAAATCTGTGAGAAAGGCAAGCTAATCAGAGAACACCTGCTCCCACCACCTGGGGCCCTGATGCCGGAAACAGTTTTTCTCGGAAGGGGATCTAAGGACCATCTACCAGGGGCGTCCGACCTTCCAGCATCTCTGGGCCACACTGGGAGAAGAGTTGTCTTGGGCCACACAGGAATTAAACTTGATTAATTAAAATTGATGAGCAAAACAAAGGTTTTAAATAAATTTACGATTTTGCGTTGGGCCTCATTCATAGCCGTCCTGGGCTGCATGCCACCTGCGGCCTTGGGTTGGCCGCCCCTGAAAGTCATTCTAGGTGCTCTTCTGCCCCAAACCCAAGGACTCACAGATTCAGGAGAGTCTCCATTTTAACAACTGCCAAGGCCATTCTTAGGCAAAATAAAGATGATTTTAAAAGCCACTTTTTCCTAAGATAGTGAAGGAACTAATCCTTTTTGTGCACATAATGTATATTTGATATTGTTAATTTACTCCTATAAAAACTCATTGAGGCAAGATTTCTTACATCCATTTTGTAGCGGAGAAACTGAGGGTTGAGTTATGAAACTGCCCGAGGTAACTTAGCTGATCCAGAAGAATCTGCTTCTGACTTCATAACCTGTACTAGAAGAACAATGAAATGGTACATGTTTCAAATTTAGCATAAATAGCTATTAGATATAATAAATATTACTATATATATGGGCTTATTTTAATCTCATAGTTTATTATAATCTGTAACTCACTCAAGTGTGTTTTTTTAAATCAAGATATGATTGACCTACAACATTATATTAGTTGCAAGTGTGTAACATAATGATTTGATGTTTTTATATATTTTGAAATGATCACCACCATAAGTTTAGTTAACATTCATCACCATATATAGTTACACATTTTTTTTCTTGTGATTAGAACTTTTAAGATCTACTCTCTCAGCATCTTTCAAATACACAGTATATGATTAAGTATTCTCACAACACTGTGCGTTGCATACCCAGGACTTATTTATAACTGGCAGTTTGTACCTTTCAACTACCTTCACCCATTTCACCCGCCCCAACGCTTCGTCTCCGTTAGCCATCCATCTGTTCTCTGTATCCATGAGCTTGATTTTTAAAAATTGCACATATAAATGAGATATTTATCTTTCTCTGACACACTTCACTTAGGATAATGCCCTCAAGGTCCATCCATGTTGTTGAAAATGGTGGGACTTCCTTCTTTTCTTATAGCTGAATAATATTCCTGTGTGTGTGCATGCATTTTCTTTATCTACTCATCTATCAGTGGATACTTTGGTTGCTTCCATAAGTTGGCTACTGTAATTAACGCTGCATTGAATATGGGGGTGCAGATATTTATTCAAGTGAGTGTTTTTTATTTTCTTTGGATAAATACTCAGAAGTATGGAACTGGATCATACAGTAATTCTAGTTTTAGTACTTTCAGGAATCTCTATATTATTTTCTATAGTGGCTGCACTGATTTGTATTCCCACCGACGGTGCACAAGCGTTCCCTTTTCTCCACATCCTCCCAACACTTGCTGTTTACCTTTTTGATAATAGATGTAAGGTGATACTTCATTATTGTTTTGATTTACATTTCCCTTATGATTAGTGATGTTGAGCTCCTTTTCATGTACCCTTTGGGCATCTGTGTCTTTTTAAAATGTCTATGCAGATCTTTTGCCCATTTTAAAATTGGATTGTTTGCCCATTTTATGGTCCTTTGCAAAGGACCTGGATAGACATTTGTCCAAGTAGGACATACAGATGGCCAACAGACATATGAAAAAAGAATGCCTAACATCACTAATAATCAGAGAGATGCAAATTAAAATCACAATGAGATACCACCTTATACCTGCCAAAATGGCTACCATTAATGAATCAACAAACAATGAGTGCTGGTGAAGATGTGGAGAAAAAGGAACCCTAGTTCATTGTTGGTGGGAATGCAGACTGGTGTAGCCACTGTGGAAAACAGTATGGAGTTTCCTAAAAATATTAAAAATGGAACTGCCTTATGACCCAGTGATTCTAGTGCTAGAAATATACCCTAAGAACCCCAAAACACCAATTCAAAAGAACTTATACACCCCTATATTCATAGGGGTGTATAAGTGCTATTTATAATAGTGAAGTGCTGGAAACATCCTAAGTGCCCATCAGTTGGTGAATGGATAAAAAAGCTGTGGTACAGTCACAAAATAGAATATTATGCAGCAGTGAAAAAGAAAGAATTCTTCCTTTTGCAACAGCGTGAATGGAACTGGACACTCTTATGCTAAGGAAAATAATCCAATCAATGAAAGACAAATACCATATGATCTCACTTATAACTGTATCTTAAGGAACAAAATAAACTAATGAGCAAAATAGAATCAGTGGCACAGAAACAAGGAACAGACTGATGGCTGTAAGAGGAGAGCAGGGAGGTTGGGACTGGTTGAAAGAAGGCGGAGGGATTATACAAAGAACAGATATGCATCACCCATGGACATGAACAATGGTGTGGAGATTGATGATGGTAATAGGGGGAAGGCTGGAGGGAAGTGGGCAACGGGGGAAAAATTGGGACAACTTTAATAGCATCAACAATAACAACAATAATAATAAAAAATAAAACTGGGCTGTTTGAGGAGGGTTTGTTTTTGAGTTTTGTGAGTTCTTTATATAGTTTGGATATTAACCCCTTATCAGATATATAATTTGCTATTTTCTCTCATTTAATAGGATGTCTCTTCATTTTGTTGACTCTTTTCTTGGCTGTGTAGAAGCATTTTAGTTAAATGTAGTCCTGTTTGTTTATTTTTGTTTTTGTTGCCTTTGCTTGGGGTGTCAAGTTCAAAAAAATCATTGTTAAGACTGATGTTAAGGAGCTTACTGCCCATATTTTCTTCTAGGAATTTCATGGTTCAGGTCTTAAAGTTTTTAATCCATTTTGAGTTGATTTTTGTGTTTGGTGTAAGATAGTAGTCAAGTTTTATTCTTTTGTATGTGGCTGTCCAGTTTTCTGAACACATTTATGAAGAGATCATTTATTTCCCTATTGTATATTCTTAGTTCCTTTGTCTTAAATTAATTAACCACATATGCATAGATTAACTTCTAAACTCTCTATTCTGTTCCATTTATCTATGTGTCTGCTTTTTAGGACAATGCCATACTGCTCTGATTACTATAGTTTTGTAATATAGTTTGAAATTAGGACACCTGATGCCTCCAGCTTCTTTCTCAAGATTTTTTTGGCATGAAAGTCATGATTTTGTCTTTTCCTGATATTATCTTTTAACATAATCAAACATTATGTTAAAAGATAACAATGACAAAAGGATTGAAAATCATGAAGATGCTAACTATGTCATAGAATCATGATCACATGCTCACATACTAATCATAAAAATTACAATGAGTTGTTCTGGGTAGGATGTGCCCCATTTTTTTTTAACCTGGACTATCAATTCAAACAGTTGGATTTAGACTAGCCATCTTGAACCATGAATTAGAAACTGAATGTTGAGAATGGTAAGAAGATCCTGATTCTGACTGTGTACCCATAATGCCAGTCCTGACCCACTTTCTCAATATTATATGAGAAAACACAACTCTCTCATTTAAATACTGTTATTTATGGTTGCCTATCTCTCACAGCTGACCCTAATTGTAACAATAATTGCTACTGTTATATAACATTTTATCATGATAAATATTAATGCTTGTGAGAGTTAATAAAGCTATATTTGGTACCATTTCAAAACCTTAGTCAATAATGAGAATGTCATATTTTAATGCAATTAATATATGTGTTGTCATTTATAGCTTCTAAGTTACAATTATTGAAATGTTTTTTTGTTTTGGTTGGAAATCTGACATAAAAATTGTGGCACACTTCAAATTTAAAATAAACTCAAGATGAAAATTACAGAAATCCATTGAAAAAATAATTATTTCTGAGTCCATGTAACCTTTTAAAGACAGCTTTGCTATGTCAAAAATAAAATTTGAGTTTTATCAGGTGAAAAATACATTGAAACAACAGAGGGACTCTCTTTTCCCAAAGTTGCCTACCAAGTTTCTTGCTCTATTGCAACACACCAAATGTCCCATATCCGTATAAAGTACTCCAGCAGATTTTGGATTGGAATGCAAAATTTATGTTGTAATATGGATGAAACTGAGGCTAATGGTAGGAAATACGAATTTTGGAGAAAGTTCAAGTATCAACTAAATAAGTCAAGGAATTGCGGTTTATTATTACTGTTAATATTTAGAAAAATGTCTTCTAATGAATGAAGGTGAAAGTCCTGCATTTCCTGTTCTAGAAGTTGACCCATTGTGCCTAATTCTGTTAGAGGAGAATTTATTCCCACATTTTTGTTTCACCTTGTCCTTCTCAGAGGGACAGCATCACATGTGTAGGAGGTGTTGTAATTTCTAATCTATTTCCATTGTGGGTTTAGGGGGTAGGGAGGTAAGGTAGAGTTGGATTTTGGAACCTATAGAGAACATGAAGAATCAGAGTTTGATTTTTAAAAGGAAAATTTAATGTTTTATGGCCAAGGTAACAAGTTTTAAGAGATTCTTCTCTTTCTTGTTATTATTTTTGAAAGCATGATGCATTGAACAGGCCCAAGCAGGAAATTGATAGTGTACTTAATACAGGATTAAATTCTCCATTTAGAATAGATGCTACTACTATTTTCCTAAATGTTCAGGTTTAAAAAAAAAAAACTATAACTTGAATTTCATGAACTTAATGTTGTAAGTTGGATTTCCTCCTTTTTTATTTAACGTAAATTCATGTGGGAATCTAGAGGCGCTCTCCAAAGCTATTAAACTTACTGCAAACTATCCCACAAGGGTTTCATCTCCACATCTCCTCTAGAGCCTTGGTCACATGGGGGGCTGAGTTGGTTGGAGCATTGTCCCCCTCTACCAAAAGGATGCGGGTTTGATTCCTGGTCAGGGCACACACCTAATTTGCAGATTCAATCACCGGTTGGGGAGCCTATGAAAGGCAACCAATCCATTTTTCTGTTTCACATTGATGTTTCTCTCCCTCCTTCCCAAACCCCCCACCATCCCCACCTTCCTCTCTAAAAAGCAATGAAAAAAAAAATATCCTCAGGTAAGGATTAAAAAAAAAAAAAACTTCCCTAAAGGACAAATTTAATGAAACGTCAATTCTAATTTCCCTCCTTTCTAATCGCTAAAGACCAAACTGACCCTCTAGGGATTTGATACTTTAACTCAGAGATTTCTCACTTGAGATTTGGGCCATTTAATAGTGCTTTAAGTACTTTTTCTTATACCGCATTTCTAAACAGGGAAACATAAAACAAGACCTCTTCTTAAGCTGTTTTACTTTACCTTATGATGATCACTATTTCCTTTCATGAGGCATTATCTTGATTAATTGCTGTTTTTAAAGATCATTTTTTGCCTGGAAAATATGCAATAGTTCAGGCACTAAAGTTTCTTAGATTTTGGCCACATGTCATATAACCTCCTGCATGCTGTATTAATACTCCCACAAAATTCTGATTTTGCTCTTTGTTTCTAATTTGTATGCTGACTATTTTAGCAAATTAGACTGGCTAAATTTTCCCAACAACAAAGCATACCCTTAGCTAAACTAAGGACTAAAAAAGCATACAAAAATATTACCATACATAGAAAAATCCATAGAGTACTGAAACTGTTTAAAAAGAAAGAAAAAAAATAGAACAATCCTATAAGTCAGGTCACATTTCTCGAATTCAAATGTTAATTATTCCCAGTGAAAATTACCTTGGTAATTGATTTATAGAGGTGTGTTAGAATTTGAATCACTTACCTACGTTCATCCCTAGAAATCTAGCAGTAGCTTAAAGAAAACTTACATGGTAATTTGTCTGTACTTATTACACTTGGAGGAACACTTAAAAAGCACTACACATAAACAAACGACAAAGCAGGCACATCGCTGTGGAGTACACGTTCCTTAGAGTGACAATAACAATTAGTATAAAAAGAGCAACGTTGGCTCCACTGAGGACTACCATTTCCTCAAAAGTGAAGGAGTAATTTAGAGGAAAGCTATTGGAATTAGTTACCATATCAGTGAGTTGATTGTTAAATAGTGCCCTGAACTGATTTTGAAATAACACATGGGTATAGTTATGCTACTGACAAATGGTACAAAAAATTTATTCTAAATTCATTTACACTTATCTGACCTTTTTTTAATCAAGTGTTTTTTTTAACCACTAAGAAGTCAAGAGAACACCTGTCTCTCTAATTTTTATAGTATTAGATTTATACCTCTATTAGAGGATTAAAAGGCTACTTTGTAATTATCAAGCACAAATCTCAAATTCATATTTAAAAATAAAGTTAATGTCATACCCAAAGTCATGGAAAAATTTAGAAGTGGTATTTAAAATAGAAATTTAGACTACCGACTTGAAATCCCATGCTCTGACCACCAGACCACACGCCTGCCCAAGGATACTTAAATTTTTTACTGAGTTATTCTTCTTTGTAATTAGATGCAGTGATTAGAGTGTCTTTTGCATTACTCTGCATTTTTCTTTTAAGTCAGGGCTGCAAGCCACATAGGGCACTGTCCCTTACAAACTAAACAAGGATTTTCAGTCTTGCAATACAATCTCTTGATATTTGTTTATAGGTTTCACACATCAAAAAAACAATGAAATCTGTAATTTTTCAAATTACAATCTTTTCATTCTCTAAGTTATGTGCCTATGAGAATTTGCAAACCTTTTGAAGAGAATGTAATCTTTATGCTGACAAAATGTAGACTTTCATATTTGGGTACAATTACAAATCAAGGCTTTTTTCCCCCATAATAATCAGTTTCTCAAAGTTGTGGGTTTTCCTCATTTGAAAATAAATTAATGGGAAGTTTAAAATATAATTCATCCAGTTATTAAATCTTTTCAGTCTTTAAAATTAGAAAGCGTTCTATCCTCAATCTCCAAGGAAGCAATGGCAGAAAATGCCTTATATAACAGCATATTACTATTAATTTTTTTGATTGAAAAAATAAAAATAAACAACTAAAACCAGTTTAAATTTTTAAAAGGAGGAAACTTTTATGTAACTGCTTATTGTTATACTTTTTTCATGACAGGTATATTTTCTGTGCTTATATATTGAATTTTTCTCTATCAAGTACCTTTCCAGAGAAAAGGTCAATTTTGGAACAGCAGAAAAATCAAAGTACTCAGTACTACAGATGGTTTTTTAAAGGAATTCGAATTAGATAGTATTTAATGTTGCAAAAAGCAATGATAACCTCTATAGCTCTAAACATCAGTTTTTTAAATTAGAGATTGATATATAAAGGAACTAATTTTGCATAATTATTCTTTTTAAAATAAAACAGCATAGTTACTAAATTATACAGTAATTTTGTGTAGAGATAAATATTTTCTGAATGCTGTCATGTAATTATTTAGAAATTTTATTCTCAAAACCATGAGTTTTGGACACAGGTTACTTTTTTTTAAATTAATACTTTATTTTGAGATGAAAATATGGTCATTCACATTTTTTCCAAACCTTCCTGGGGCGATCCACAGGGCAGGGAGTGAGAGGAGGGGGAGTGGGGTGGTAGTCGTCACATGTGAACCTTGTTAACCCTTATTTCTATAAGAGGGAAGTAAAGTGGAATCAGGAACACCAGTGCTCATACAAAGAGGTAGTCTTCCGAGTGCTGGTTGCTCTTTGTCAAAATTCTAGAAAATAAGTTTGGAGAGCAGATTCTTTGTCTAGTTCGCTTAATACTGTACCTTTGGTGTCTAGAACAGCAACTATTTGTTGAATGAATGAATGAATGAATGGTGATTCTTTTAGATGCCTTTTAAATCAAGTTGCCAAATTAACATTAATAATCATAGGTAAATGGAAGGTAATCCCACTGATCAGTGAGTGTTATAGGAAGTATACAGATGGAAGATATTTGAGAGAACAGAACTGTGTTTGGGATCAGGGATTCTTGAGGGCAGATGGCCACTTGGTTAACCTGAACTTTTCCAAAGCAGACGTAAGTCTTGGAAAGACCAGCAATCTGTTGACAGCAAAAACCTCCTCTTAAATTTATGGATGAAATATGATAGTTGGACTTTCCTTTAAAATTATACTTTGAGGAGTAGGGTAGAGGAAACAGGAAAAATGGATGGGGTATAAATGAAATAAAATTGGCTGCATGTTGATAATTGTTGAAGCCAGGTACATGGGATCCATTATACTCTTCTCTACATTTGTGTTTGAAATTTTATATAAAAGTCAGCACACACACCCCTCCTCTTAAGATTGTGACATCAGAAACATTTATTTATACTACCTGATATGTAGCTATCAGTCTAATCTTAGATCGCTCTTCTTGCTCTTCAACAATATATAGATAAGAAAATTTAAAAAAATATTTGTCTTCAAGACAAAAATTACTTTTAGCTCTGGATGCAACAGGTTATGATAGAAATCAGTACCATATCACTGACATCAGATTTTTATGATCTTGGAGAAAAGATAAGGATGTGTGCCTAGACTTACCTTTACCTAAAGCCCAAGCTGTCCCCAGCATATCTTCATACTCACTCGGATGAGGGCTGAGGAAGTCAAGGAGATTATTGGAAAGGTAACCTTGATAACTCACATACTGCTGGCCATCTGCAGGAAAAACTTGGGGTAGCCCTTTTATCAGGTGCTGGACTTTATTACGATATAGTGCTTTTATATGAGCAATGAAAAGCATATAAAAGCACTATATCTTAGATGTCTGGCCTACACCCATCTTGGTCTAAAGAACTGCTATAGAAGAATAATGACAGCGGGCGGGAGTCTAAGATCAGAGTGCAGGGTGGTTGGGTTCTG
Source organism: Micronycteris hirsuta (assembly GCA_004026765.1). Classification (NCBI taxonomy): domain Eukaryota; kingdom Metazoa; phylum Chordata; class Mammalia; order Chiroptera; family Phyllostomidae; genus Micronycteris; species Micronycteris hirsuta. The sequence continues at coordinate 29,108 of PVJI01000455.1, forward strand.
GCGAAGGCCCTCTTCCAGGTTACAGGCTGCAGACTTCTCTCTGTATCCTTTTATAAGGGCACTAATCTCATTTAGGAGGGCTCCACCCTCGTGACCTCATTATCTCCAGAGGCCCCACATTCTAACCACCTGGAGCATTGTTTTCAACATATGAATTTTGGGGGGATGCAAACATTTGATCACAGCAAACCCTTTAATGATTTCCCATTTCTCTTAAAGTCTAATTCCTTAGCAAGGGATGCATGTATTCTCCTGCCTCTTCAGAGGACTCTTTCAGGTCTTTTTCAGCTCAGGGACTTGTGACTTCATAAACAAACAGTCTGATATAAAGTACAGTAAGTTTGAGTTCTCAGTTTGTCTTTAGGAACGGCCACAAGTGATGTGACGCATTCAAGTAAGAGTTGGTGAGAGGTGATTGTTCTAGTCCAGTCCCCATGCTTTCCTCCTCAGAGGGTATTTTCACTAACATTGATTTGTGAATACTTGGCATGGAAGCTTAACTAAAAAAATCTATAGATTACAGGGTCCTGCAGGTCAGGAACTATCTCTCCACAGTACCTTTTTCACTTTCTCATAGCACCTAATAAATAATTCTGTAGCACAGTAGACTCCAGTACCTTTCCTTGCAACTATTACCATCACTGGCACCACACAGCCTGGCATGAGAATAAATGACTCCCATCTTTCATAGTGTTAATCAGAAATTTTTAAAGGCAATCTTGTTCCTTAAGAATTTATACCATGGCATCAGCACTAAGACTGAAAAATCACGACTGTAACAGAATAAGGTTGAAATTAAGTGAGCTGTTCACTTCAAACTGTACCTTAAGTCCAGTGTTCATACATTATATTACAGTTCCAGCTGACCTCTCAAATCCACTTACAGGAAGAGAAGTTTATAATTCAAATATTATAGGAAGAGGAAAACTAATTTTGACCCTGAGTCAAATTGATGCTAAATAGAGCTTATGGTTTTCTTTACTTTATAAGCTATAATTGCAAATACAGTTTTCTTCATCTAAAAAACTACCCCACCCTGAAATTTTCAAACAAAAATAGTTTGCAGAAACATTGGCAAAGACATGTTCAAAAGAAACTAACAAGTTTCAATTAGAAGGAGAAGGAGAAAATAGATGGTGGATATTTTTAAAGAGATTATGTTTTCAATTTTTTGGGCACTTGATGTCCAATTCCTACAGCTTTTCTTAAGAAAAGTATTTCTCATGTAAGATTTAAAAGCATATCAGTAATTTAAATGTGCTTAATTTGTAAATAAGATAAAAATAACATGAATGTTTACAAGAAACTTTAAGAGAAAAACACAATGTGAATATTATTCAATAGAAACAAAGTTGTCATCAGCAAACGCCATAAATTTCTGAAATATGTGGGTCCATATTATGGCATTAAAATATAGAAATTAATGAAATTAATTAAAAATATTTTGAGTGATTATTTTTAGCAGAATATTTGATAATATAACTTTGTTCACTGCCAATAAATAAATTCTATTGGTTGCCCCCACGCACTGTTTGTTACGGTGCGTCTCTAGGTTAAATTTAAAACCATGTTTAACTTTGAGATTAACTCACTCATCACCTTTGTCGCAACGATTGCCTAGTGTTCAACATAAGATGCGTCATGATTCTGGTTTTCCAAGTTAGCATTTTATTTCAGTAAGTGAGACTTTCGTGTAAGGTAAGAAGTTCACATTAAGCAGAAAGTTATCCCTTCTGACTTCTTACTGATGCAGGTTCCAGGCCCTTACACTGATCTTCTCAGTTCTTGTAAATAGGTAACTTGTGTGTGTGTATATACGTGTGTGTATATGTATAGATTTTCATACTTAGTGCTTTTGAGCTCAGTGAATATTGAACATGGACTTTTATTACCATGTTTGACCAAGGTAGCATGAAGGAACCTACTAAAATTGTCTCAAATGTTTTCAGTTTACCTTTGCATGTGCAATGGGAGTTACAGTAGTGAAAACAGGAGAAAACTAAATTGCTGGAAGTACCTAATTATTGAACTAAGGTATAAGGTAGTTCATGTATCCGCTGAGTGGCCATCCTCATGTTAAAGAGAAAGGTCAGGGGTCCTTATTTGTTTCTAGGAAGAAATTAAATACATAAAACAAAGGAGCTCAAAAAGATCCAGAGAAGCATCACACCTTCCAGAATGGCTTCTGTGTCTGGTCAGGTTAAAATGATAGGTGTAGAAAGATAAAGCCATTTCCCGAAGTCACATCCCTCCACCCCCCTAAACATCCTGCTAGTTTGACCAAGGTAAAATCAACTAAACTAAAAAACAATCAGAAAATAAGATAAACATTGATTTTATAGTCATTAAAATTATAATGGCTATTGTAAATATTCAAGAAGACAACACACCATGGGGTGAGATCCAAACTTACTTTATGGAAAACTTAGCACGTCAGGAGTCAATGTCCCACAGGCCCTCTTCAGAAAAAGGCTCTTTAAAGGGTAGATGGCTCTGGCCTATAAAATATGAGGTCCCGAGAATTGCAGCCCAGGTTTTTGAATAGTAGAGTTAGGAGCTATCCTCTGAAATCTGAGGGAAATATTTACAAGTAAAAAAATCTTTCTGCAGAGGTGGCATATATGGAAAATAAATGGTATGAAGAAAAGTTTAAAAACTGAACATATAGTACTTCTACTTTTGATCACTAGGAAAAGTTAGAGATGGTCTTGTTAGATCCCTAAACTGTGCAGGAAACACTAGTCAAATCATCTCTTGGAATATGAAAAGTGAACACGAAGGTTGCATTGGGCTCCTACCCAAGAGGACAACTCATAGAATCTTAACCTAGTAGGCTGCAAAGGACATCATAGAATACCTTGTCCAGCTCCCTCATATTACAGATACAGGAACTGAGGTACCGAGAGCCTGAGTCATTTATCCAATATTATCCACTTGGTTAGAAAAAAAATATGGCTTCTTGATCTCTGAAACAAAGTTCTTTCCACTTTGCTATACTGGGTAATCAGGGACATCTCTATATCCACTCAAAGCCAAAAATGTGTTATTCATAGCACTGATTGCTTTCTTACAGAGACCGTGGATTAAAGAGAGTAAATGCTATTACAATTATTGTCATCTTGGTTGTTAGATTTCACTGCTCTGATCCACCCGCTGGGGCTCTATTTTAAGCCACACATGTTGTAAAAGTAGTCCACTGTCCTATAACATTTACTTTATGTTAAAATTCTTTACTTGTCCTGTGAAGAGTTACTTTAGGGTCAAAACAATCATAGGATAGTTCCTGCGGGAAAGTTCTCTTTTTAACAACCTTGCCTTCTTCCATTTCCCAAAGTAATGGAACCTTATCTTAGAGAGGGATGGAGCTTGGAGACCAAACTGCCCTAGGCTGAACCTGGTTGGCAGTTCTTGGGGTTTTCCTTTGAAGAAGTGAACAAAGGAGACGATTAAGGAACAAAATCTTTTAGTATATGGCTGTGCAAAGTTTATCTCAGGAAGAAGGAGGAGATTTTGTATTGGGATGGGAAAAACACAAAAAAATTATAGCCCATTAAACATTTTGTCTACAAAATTAGATTTTAATTACCTCTGTCAGTAGAAATGCATTTTCCGTATCTGTAATCCTGCGTAAGCTCCCCACACGGCTCTTCGCATTTGATGCTCCTGGTAGTTTGTGCTGAATATCTTCTTTCAAGTCAAAACCCAAAAGTCACGTGTTGAAAAAGAGAAACTTCAAACTTACTATGTTTTACATCATTTCATTTGCATTTTACTCTCCTTTTAGATTTAGAATAGAGGTATATAAATATACATTTCAGCTGAATGCCAAATAGTATAGTATTATATGAACAACTTTCAGAGGCTGGAGCTAGATATCATCATGGAATGAACTTCTTGGATGTAAGAAATATGAAATATAATTGCATTACACTTTCACAATAAAAATCTCAGTGCTTAAAGATTTTAAAGTTTGATATCAAGATACAGGAACAGATATTCAGATTATTGTTAATCTCGTTCCCTATTTTTTAATTTAATAACTTAAAGATTCTTATTTCTTTTTATATTGGACTATCAGCTTTCATAGTCTTCCCTAATTTTGCAACAGTTTGCTCTTCTGATACTTCCAGCACATAAGGAAATTTTAATTCCAAGTTATGTCTGTACATTCAAAGTGAGTATTCAGGTATTAACCAATTCATTGGGACGGTCTTCCCTGTTGACATCATGTCCCTACTTTGCTGATTGTACATGATACAGACATCATGACAATGAAGTAGGTGTGTGACTATTTGATTTTCCGAAGACTAAAGGGGAGTCTGTAGTTGAAGCCAGATAGAAATCTTGACCACATACTACAGTCAAAGTCAAACTTCACTAAGTTCTAATTCAGAGTGTGGTAGAATATTTAAATAAGTGAAGAATATCCTACTTTTTAATAGTGTCTGTATCTTCATTTCATCTTCTTCTGGAAAAATAACTAGACATTTTAAACTGAAATCAATGAATTCCACTAAAATCCACAAGATGGTGCTATGAAGTGGTGTTTGAAAATTTTTTTTTTTTAAACCATATGCTTTGTAGGAGCTATTTTTAGGCAGGGCCAAATAAGTACCATTTAATAACATTGCCTACAGATAAATGCTATTCTTTTTTAAAAAAGCAATGTGAACCAGATTAGTGATATAAGGAAGGCATACCTTTACTCCTAATGTGGCTTTTTAATACTTTATCCCATAAATTATACTTCTGTTAACTCTGTTACTGATCTCAGGTTTTAAGACTATTTCCTGTGGAGACTAAGGATTGAACTTGGATCTCAGCAGGGTTAAGTCACAATGTAAAAAGTACTGGACTGAGGCAGAGACCAGAGTTCTAATCTCTAAGCTCCAACTGCATTGCTGCCTCCAGCTGTTCTCAACCAAGAGCGATTCTGCCCCTGAGGGACATTAGCAATGTCTGAGGACAGTTTTGATTGTCACAACGGGAGTGTACTGAGGGAGACTCTCAATGGCATCTAGTGGGTAGAGGTCAGTCAGGGGCACTACTGATGCACAGGACAACCTCCACAACAAAGAATTCTCCTGCCGGAGATATCAATAGTGCCAAGGTTAGAAACTTGACCTATTCTCTCCTTTTTTGGTTTGTCTGTTCTGAATTAATTTATTAATTAGTTCACACAATCATTAATTTATGCACTATCCATCCATCAGTCTATCAATTTATTCCTTCAACAGGTTTTTGCAAAGTGTCTGCTATGACTCAAGACTGGAATAAGATCTAGGGATTGCAAAGAGAAAAGTTAGCCTATTCTTGTTCATTCTAACTAGGGAGAGAGACATAGACATTTATGAATAATATTACAATAATAAGTGATCAAGTGATCAGTGTTTCTGTGGTAAGTGTAAGATGTGAGGAGAACACAAAGAGTATGATGAATTCCGAATAATGTGACAGTTCAGGAAGGCTTCGCAGAGGCGGAATTTGTTTATTACGTGGGTGGGGGGTCGTTGTAGGATGAAATCTTGAGCAAAGCACACACAAAGCCGGAGACACTGAGTCTGCAGTGCGCGTGGTTGAACGGTATACTGCCGTGTCCTGAGACCAGAGTGAGGGGGAAGGTTGGGAAAAGAAACAGAGAAAACCTTTTAAAAGTAGAGTGGGGCTACCCACTGTAGTTAGAGACTTGGACTTCATCCTCCAGCATTTACAACTTAAAACAGAAGAATGATGTTAGAAGTATGGCAATCACTTTACCTCCTTCGGCCTGAGTTTCACACCCTTAAAATATTTGGTGAGATACATTTTAGGTTTCCTTTTAACACCTTTAAAACTATGTTTTGTGATCATAAAGTCAATCTACTAAATACATTAAATACTATATATTCTTAATTTATATTACAACTATCAATAAAGATCACAATATCTATAAAGAAACTATCTTTTTTATACACAAAAATTGTGTTATCACAGAGATTTGTTTTCATTATAATGAATAAAATGTAATATATTCCTATTAAAAAATTAAATTATTCTGCAGAATATACAATCTTTATGTTGGTTTATTCTCATGCCATCTACTTTAAGTTACACCCAGGATAAATTTTTGAAATATTTTTTCAACTTTCTCTAGTCTTTGTACTTTTATCAATAAGTTTTAGACAATCTAATTAGACCTAAGTACTTTAACATGTCTATAATTTGAATAATTACTTAAAAATATTAGATTTAATAAAACAATGGGGTCTTTTATGTCTTGCATTAATAAATGAAGAAAACCCAAAGATTAACAACTGGATTTTACTTGAGTAAAATTCGTTAACTATCAAGTGAATATTTGATATCATTTGATTGTGACTTACGAAATATATTCTTATTGTATCTTTTCATTTAGTATGTTCATACTTGTGATTTAAATTCACTTTAAAATATAGGTAGCTGAAACCACTGTTACAGACCAGTTCAGTCGTCAGTCACAATTTAGGCCCAGAGATAAAATGGCATAACATGCGATTAAAAAAAAAAATGAGATAGGGAAGATATATAAAAGAAAAATGGGCTCCATATCTAAATTAGAAAACAGAAATCTATGAGGGAAAATGCCATTCTTTTGCCCCAAATAGAGAAATGAAAATACTGCTGTGAAAAGTAGCAGGGCCCTGGGAAAGGCAGGCAGGCCGTCTCCAGGCCCTCTGACCTGGCTAGCGGCACCGTGGCTGAGCTGCCTCTGCCCTTGCCTGCTCGTTGTCTGACTACAATTGTCTGCTCTATTTGACTGCACCTTTTTGAATCCTTTTTTCTCCTTCCCCCAAATCTTTATCCTATGGTTTCTGTGCTACATTTCCTCAAGTATTAATTAAAGTCTTTGGTGGATTGTTTCAGATATGAATACCTATTCGTATTTTTTTCCTTTACAAAAATTATTATTAAAACCCATCTAATAACTTAAAAAGTAGTGTGGGTACAGTGCCATGGGCTTGTTTCAAGACAGAGGGTCAAGCTTTAAAAGATGATAACCTCGTAGGATGTTATAAAAAGGGTGTCAAGCCCTGAGAGAGTGGTTCAACTAGTTGGTGCTTTTCAAAGGCACCTTAGGACTCTCGGAGGGGCCACAGAAGCAGCGGGCAGGGGTAAAGTGTAGGATGCAGGACACGGCCACCGCTGCCCCACTGCCCCACTGCCAGACTTTATCACGGGCTCTGCTTCCACCTCTGTCGCTTATCCATCCCAGATCAGACACAGTTTGAGCAAAGGTTCCAATGAGCTGCCCGATGATCTCTAAGGTCCCTTCTGACCTGAGCTTCTATAAATTTTTACTTTCAAATTCTTTCCCAAAGCATAGAACTTCAAGCTAAAAAAAAAGTTTGCATAATAACTGAGAGGCATAAGGTAGGGTAAAAACATTGAAAACAACAGTGCCCCAAAATTAATCTGTTGCATCCCTTCATAAGAAAGTAGATATTTTCTATTTAAATGTGCCTAAGCTACGTTTAGAAAGTTAAATCCTTTCAAACACTGAGCTATAGAGTAAAAGACAAACAAATCAGCAGGAAACCCTTCGCCCACCCCTGCGATTCGAAACTCCTGCAGGGACACCTTGGAGAAGAGCTGGGAGCTGGGGGTGGTGCTCTTTGGAAGCGCTGCTTTTCAAAGCAGGGGCACACTGAACACACAAGCGAATTAGGATGTGCAGCCTCTGCCGCCTGTTCATACGGGAGTGACCCTCTTGGTGTCAGTAAGACTTGTCATTCACTTGCACATACATAGGACATTAAATACCCAGCAATACAGAAGTGCCTACAGGTGCCCTGAGAGTGACTGGGCATCACTGCCCTGTCACAATCTGTGTCCTTTTCCTGAATGCGATTTGGTAGTTATTCCCCACTGGTTAACATTTTCGAGTAACTATTTATCGGTAAGAACCTCACGAAATTCATGTTATTTAGGGGAAATGTTTCTAACCATTCCATTCCCAACATTTTTTTCTGGATATAGTCAGATACATTTTGTGAATTACAATAGTTTTAGAAATAAACTTAATGTAGTCCTATAAGTTAAAACAAATTTTTGGCAAAGATTCAGAGTCCGTTTTAGGAATTCCTTTTCATCTGCAATATAATTAATAGCTATAAAAAAACAGCTTTGGAGAGAAGCTCTAGGAGACACTTCATTCCATTCAGTGCCGAGGTCCAGTAGTAAGGGAACGCACATTGTATGGCCACATGGAAGGCATAAAAAGGCGAGGAATGGATTAAGGCGTGGGTACATCACAGACTTTTAGCTTTTGGCTAGTTACATGAGGTATTTCAAGGGTGAATGAATAGAATGCATAACAAGTGATCTCAATTTAAGCTAATAACTATGCGTACATTCTAAACAACTGGCGTTTCATGATAAAGAGATCAGCTGACTACGGAGGAAGAATCCAGTCTATGTTGTGTAAAGGGAAAGATATTCCCCAAATTTTAAGGTATAAAAAAGGTTAATTCTGTGGAATTTTTGTGGGTGTTTTTCCTTCTTCATTAAGACAAAAATTGCTTAGAGATCATCTCCCATAATTGAGGCAGAGATGAATGGGCAATGGAGGTGTTTCTGTTAGTCGCTATAACTTTTTTCTGGACATCAAGCTCCTTTTCTTCATTTAAAATAAATGAGTACCATTTCCCAACTCCAAACTAAAGTGGCAACAGTGAAACTCATTTGCTATTGTAGAAAATGACTAATAAAACACATATTTCATAATATCACATGATTCAAATAACTTAATACAAGTAATTAAAACCACTTCTGCACTTAACTTATGCTAAAATGACAACCAAATTCACTTTTAAACATCTTTCATTTATCAGACCACATTTACATGAAAGAAATAAAATATTTTCATGTTCCACGAGGAGGAAAGAAGTAGAATTAAATCTGACATAGTGCAAGAATATGGTGAAAGTGGAATCTTCAATGAAAAAAATTGCATTAGGAATTAGACTTCTGTCTTTTTGAAGGAAATTCTCTAGTTGTATTTTCCAGAACACAAGTAGATGCTAGAACAGGAAAATAGAAAATAGCCATAGCATTAATTAAAATGTTCTTTAAAATGGTATTTCAAAATTCCATAGCACAAGAGGAAACTTTCTAGTGACCACATTCTGAAATGTATCGGGTTAATAGGTAATGAAATGTATTAGGTTAGTAGAGTTGATTATTTGCTTATTTTAATAAGGGTTTGCCTTCTTGTAAGATAAATCAGCCAAATTGCATTTAAATGGGAGTCTAAGAAACTCTTCAACATACTATAAATTATATGTTTCCACTAGTCTGGAAGCTTCTACCCTTGACATTTCAGGTTTTGTTGCCCATTGTGGCGCCCGAAGAGAGGACACAGGCAGAGGTGAGTGGTGCGGTGTCCTCTCAGCCCCACAATCAGAAGCAGGCTGGCGCGAAGGGGACCACGACCACCAGGCCAAGGTCAGAGTGAGATGAGGGAGTCCAGGTCGGCAAGTGCAGGCTAGGAGCCTGTCTTTATTTACAGTTTTGCTCTTGTGTTCACCATGGATTTCTAACTGTGCATTAACTTTGAAATTTTAAGGTATTGAATTATTGAGTTTTTTGGCACCCACTTAAATGTTGCTCCCAAGGTAAGTGTCTTACTCACTTACCCCAGTCTCAGCTCTGCTCAAGCAGCACCTGGGCTTTGGGTTCCAGTAGATCCTTGGAGCCACACTAGAACACAACCTTTCCCTCCTACCGCCTCAGCTCCAACAGGCCAGAGCAGGTTCCTACAAGAGCAATGTTCTCTCTGCTTGCAAAAATAAAATGAAGGGTCAAGAAATGTGTCCTCTTTGTCTCCTGGGGCACTAATGGGAGTGTCTGGAACCAGTTGTCATTGATAGAACTGACGCTGGATTCTGGCTGTGCTCTCTTCCAGTGCTTCTGTTTCTGGACAGGAACCAGAATGAACAAAGGAATCAACACCCTGAACATGGACTTAGATGGGGAAATGAGGAGTCATCATAGCACATTCACCCAAAAAGTATGAAAAATCCCTCCAAAGCATGCTAAGTAAAATAAAAAGGAGAGGCTGATGTGCGCACATTGTCATTGTGACACACAGCTCTTTTAAATCACGACACGGGCAGGGTTACATGTGGTAGAGCTCAACTAACACCAAGGGTACCTTTCTATTCTTGAAGGGAACAAAATAACTACTTTTCACCTTATTGCTAAACTTCTCACCAGAGTTGCTGATATGTGTCTCCTTATCTTTTCCCAAAAGACATGCCGCCAGTCCATAGGCAGGGCCAGGTGCTGCCCCTTCATAAAGAATGCTTGGGCCCTGCTTTCTGACCATGTGTGTTTGGTGACAGTGGAGTGGAGAAAAGGACGAAGGCTTACCAACTCCTAGTGTTCGTGCTTTCAGAAACATCATCTCACTTGATGCCCAGTCAGCTCTGTAAGGGAGAAGTGGGGAAGAAGCCTTAGTTCTGGCATTGGCTACAGCTAGAACCATGAAGCCCCGAGTCGTCACACTTTTTCTGGCAGGGATACGATAATACCAGACATAATGCTACTACTCTTTCATTTTAGCAAGTAGTCCCATCATAGGATTGCCTGCAAAGATGGAATACAGAGTCTTCAGTTCCATCATCCTTCATGGAAGTCAACGTTGGACACTGAAGTACTTTTTGGAAATTGAAAGCTGAAGCTATATGTAATAAAAGCTCCCAAAAGGAAAGAAGAGAAAATTAGAGCATCGATCTGATTAAAAAGCCCTCAAGATTATCTGCTGACATTAGATGGGTATTGGTTTTTAGATATTAACATGGCTATAAATCTATACATTTCTATGCAGATTCAGTAGAGAAAAAAACACTTAAATATACATTTAATTCCATAGGATCCCAAAGCACTTGAGGATTTAAACTGATAAGCCAACCTCAAAGGGACTGATTCATGCAACTAAAACACAGACACCTCTGGGGTGAAATGTGGCAACAGTTTGACAGGCATAGCAGTAGCTTAGGCCAGAAAGGATTTATCCAATTAAAATTATGGGATGAATTTTGGCTGGCAGAATGTAATTACCAGCCTTGGAATGGATCCAGGATCCTGAGGTTAACACCCCTCCTCTTGCCAACAACCCTCCTACCTGCCAACACTCTGAGATGGGGAAGGCTGGATCTGACACAATCGCACATAATACTGTTGTGACATCTAAGTACAATGATGATGATGTGAGAAGCATCATGAACTTGATTTTTTTTAACGCTCATTATGTTACTTATTTTTATGCCACATTAGGCTAGAAACCAAATGTCCACATAAATGTTAATTTCCTCAAGTCTGTGTTTAAAAATTATAATTAGAAAATAAAAAATAGATTTAAAAATTAATTTATTCTGTCAAAGTAGTTATTTAGTGATTATTTCAGTTTAGGAACGAAATTGGATCAAAATGGTGACATTTAATCGTTGCTACATAAAAAAAAGCAGTTCTTGATTTTTTTGGAAGAGAAACGTGTTCTTGAAGTTCACTGGCCTAGAAAAAAAAGGGAAATGCTTAATGCTTGGTTCATGTTGCTTGTCACTTTGGCTAAATGGTCACGTGCAAGTACGGCTTTTCTCCTGGGGTAGGTCCAGTTCATATTTACAAGCACTCGCGGGAGTATTTCTCAAGAGGGAGTTTACCGAAGGGGTGCGAGTGCACGTGCGCCTGTAAACCAGAGAGAAGAGCCCCCTGCTGGTGTATGATCAACTGGTAATGACCTCATCATTGGACCCTAATGCCCTCTTAGAAAGTCATTGATTTACTTTCACGGAGAAAATTGTGAAGAATTCCAAAATGAAAGCAGAGGGGAAGAGTCAAGTCTACAAAGAACCTTAAACTTTTGGGGATGCGAGCACGCAGGGTAGGGGCCAGTGCCATTTTCAGGGTCAGGGTCACTAGGAGAAGGCGGGAGGGGCGGGGGCGGGGGCGGGGGTGGGAGGGAGCGTGCCCCTGGCACCCGGGAGGCGGGGCTGGTGGCGTAAAACTGCGCGCAGGTCAAGTGCTGCGTCTCCTGCGCGGTGCCCTTCTATCCTGCCGCTCCTCCCTGCGTACAGGTTAGTTCTCCTAAACCGCAGAGCGGCCACAGGTTCGAGTTGGGTCCCAGGCTTCGCCTCTCGTAGATCCTGCTTCCAGGGGACCCCGTGGGGGCGGCTGGTCAACCCTCCGGCGCCCTTACCAAGTCCCTCGGATTACCCTTCGGCCCACGTGGCCCTGGGACTCTCCACGGCGGAACCGGGGCGGAGAGTAGTCCCAGCCGCTGGTTCCAACCCTAGCACGCGCTTCTGACTGGTCGGCGAGTCGCTACACGACCGTAAAAGTGTTAATTGTGGTGCGTGCGCAGGGAGCTGGTGTTTTGGCAGAACCATCGCGAACTGCTCCGCTCTGCTCTGGTCCAGCTGGTACCTCCAGGGGCGAGGCAGGTTTTTGGTCTATCGCGGGGAGTCACCGGATGGTGCTTGAAGGGGTAGGCGGTCTAGGATCCCACTCTTTCAAAGTGTTCGAAGGTCTTGCTCTCGGTTACTTTGTTACTGGGAGAGAAATTCTTACCTTTTTGACTAAAGCCTTAATGCTCCCCAAAAGCCTGGTGCTGCCGCCGATTTTTTGCTGTGAAGGTAGATTTTCCTAACACCATCTTTGTATGATTTAGCCGTCCACAGGGAATCAAAATGTGGAACGAGAAGATGAAACTAATCCTTTCTTTTGCATTGTTAGGGGTTGCCATAAACACCATTTGTTAAAAAGCATAATTATGTTGGGAAAGTGCCTGATGAGACAATTAAGCTACATAAACACACCGAAAACAAATGAAAGCCAGAAGACGCCCACACCCCTTGTGTAAAGCAATTTTTTGTTTACATAAAAACCCGAGGTCTGAGCTGCTTTATTACAACAATGTTATTAATGTCTAGGAAAACTTAATGACGGTATTTTTATGAGTTTTCAATGCGATGATTGTCACAATATGAAAACCTGAACTAACCGTGAGCTCCGTACTCTCAGATTAATATGATTAGGCCAATAATCCTAGTGAATGGAAGCTGGTGAGTTTATGCATCGAGTGCGGTGTTATTTGCACCCAGCACATTTCCTTAAACTCAAAAGCTTAATGTTTGTCTCAGAGTTGGACCGTTCACTGAAGGATCCCCCACATGGAGGACGTTACCTGACACAAAATGAATTCTGTCAAATATTTGTTGGACGAATTCACGAGGGCTACATTCATTTTTAGGTATGATATTTAAAAGGCCAAAATATGATCACCTGATCTTGAAGATGGGAATTCTTTCAGTATTTTGAGTTACATTTGTTCAATTCGTATCATTCAATTCGTAAGGAAAAATAGTTGAAAAATGCCTTTCTAGAATACTATAGAGAATCAAAGCAATCTCCAAAATGTGTGCAACTAATCCATTTTCAATGAAAGAATCAGTACAGTTTTGGCATTATTGAGTAACATACCAGAGTACATGTCAGCTTTCAGTTCAAGGTACAGAGTACCTTGAAAAGATTTTTCACTGATTTAGAAACTTGGGAGATCAAAGTGCAAGAAGAGGAACTTAGTCAAATAGTTGTCATTTAAAACCCTCAAATGAGTCCCTTTATTTCTTTTTGCTAGAGGGAAAAAATGTTTTTGTAAGAATCAGCATGTTAAATAATCTCCCTCATTCTCCCTTTTGGTTTTTTTTTGCATTTCCCCAGTAAGTCTCCTTTAACAGAAGGATCATGCTTGTTTGTTACATAGGAAAGACCTGGAAGACAGAGATCAACTAAGGAAGACTGTGCTTCAAAGGGAATAACATTTTAATGAAAAAGTTTCACTTACACCACAGAATTCAGTCTGAATAACTTGAAAGATATCTTCTAGTGTCGTTAATATGTTCATATGTGCAGGGCACATACACACAGTTTCCTGATGAGTCAACCCGGGGCTTTTATCATTTAGGTGTTCCCTAGGAATGAAGAGTGATGTGTTAGTATTATGACTAACTGGTTTCCAAAGAGCTATGATTTTTTAATGGTGAATAAACATGAAAATATGAATGAATTGTAGAGACCAAAATGAAGATTCCTTTTTCTCCTATTCTAGAAGAAGTCAACATGTCTTCCTCCAGATTGGGGCTCCGTTTGGCTGCCTGTTTACTAAACATTTCAGAAGCCAGAAGAAAACACATTGTTGAGAACATAGCAAAAGCAGCTCTTCTTGGAAAAAATGGTAGGAGCAACAGCTATGTAGTGTTTTGATAATACAGTAATTTTTGTACTCTGCAGACAGTATCCATAGAACACTTACTTCCCTGTCTTCATAGTTTACCCTTTGTGCTGGGCGGTACAGCTTCTGCAGGACTCTGGGATACTGAGGTAGAGCCGTTACGCAGATGTGCACATACGGTCTTTTCCAAATGCCTGTGTGCGCTCAGCAACACAGTTCTTGACGTCGGAAAGTGATTGTCTGAAATATCCACTGTTTGGATATTGACAGGCTCCTGAGGACGATATAGTTACATAAAGGTTAAAGATTCCCCTCGTAGGCTGTTTGTTTGGTCATTAATAGAACGAGCATAACTGGGCATTATGCTTTTTATTCAGCAGGTTACATAAAAAATAAACTTGCCATACACCGACCACTTCTCAAAGTGCTCCTGCCAGCAAAGCCCGTGCTGTCATTCCAGCATTGTTATTTCTACGACATTTTCTCTGGGTAAAGACTTTTAGGCAACTGCATTTAAGTGGTTTGGGTTAGATCACGTAGCAATTCAGAAGACTGGAACTCAAGCCTCCTTACTCCCTGGGCCGGTATTTACTATGAGAGAGAGTGCTTTCCTTTTTTTCACCCTTGTTGAAATGCTCATGTAATGAAACCGTTCTAGACATCATTTGTTTTTACTCACATACACAAAACGCAGTGTATTTACAGACTTCATAGTGTTTAAATAGAAAGCCTTGATATTAAATGAAGTTTTTTTGGCAATAGGTGAACATTGGGGCCACAGTCTCAAAGCACTTTGGACAGTAGATATTAATTTCTGATTGTCATGTTTGATTTAGGTATTGCTTTTCATGAGAAAGAAGTGTTTCCTTCAGCCCATTGCTAACGATTGAGCACATTTAAATGACTTGTCTTGCAACTTTGCAGGAGCTGGAAATGTCTATGAAAATTCCTGATAATGCTGATAACAAAAACCCTCTGGAGTCAGTATACAGCTGTGCTTTTGCATTCTCTTTGTGGGAAGAGCCCATTTGGGCCCCTCATTGTCAGACACAGTACATGTAATGGGATTGGGTTACCTGTCTCTGTGATTAAATGAATGTGCGGAGACATTTGGGGAAGCCACGCACTGATGGACGCCTGGGTCTCAACTCACAGTTTTTATCAGCTTATTAGTGGCAGCAGCTCAAATGGAATTATAGCTATTATACTCCATTACAAATACCAAACAATTTACTTCTGCTGAGATTCAGACTGACAGCTCCTGCTGCCAGCAGTAATTTTTTCTATGTGCATGCTTTAGAAATTGCAGGAGAAAGTGTTTCATTCTTTCAGCATTTGATTCAATTGGGTCATATGAAACTGAGAATAAAAGCTTTTCAGAAGAAATTTAGGAAAATCATCTCTTTTCTTCTAGGAGCTAGAGTATGTTGAAAAATACATTTAAAAGGAGGTTGTATGATCTTGTTCTTGCTTTATTTTTTATAGTTATGAAAACACGGGGACGGTAGCACTAGTTAAGAAAATGACCTATTGTTTTACAAATACTTTAAAGGCATTTATTTTTAAGTAAGTGGAATAAAACCACATCACCTATAATTTTTCTAATTAAGTAATGTGAAAACATTTAAATGGTCTAAAAAGTCTTAGGTAAAGAAACCCGAGTTATAAATTCTAGACCTACACCAGGGCAGGTCTGTGTAGATGCTCATTTGGCTATGAACAAGTGACATAGTTTATCCTTTCATATTATTAAAGTTAATAACATGGGGCTGCTGTGAGCTCTGTAGTTCCTGCGTGTAACTTATTTTTCCTCTCTTCTGAAAAGATTAATTGTTAAGCTGCCAGGGGACAGGGCGACAAAGGTATAATGGCACAGAGAAAGGTTTAATTACTGCCTGAAAACTTTTGTCCTTCACTTTGAATTAGCTTTTGCAGGCTTAAGGGGGACTTTTAAAGGGGCTGAACCAGGCTTGTAAACTTCCAAAATAACTTTGGGGTTATGTGTGGCTGCCACATAGGGCATGGCAGCTTTCTCCTTGAGGTTACACATTCAAGTGAGTCACAAGCCACTGAAAGCTGGAAGTCATTAACATCTGAAGGCTGTTGGTGGCCCCTGAAAAGGAGATGGTGGCGTCAGAACGGTTTCTAATAGACAGGTGCATACATCCCAGAAACCTCTGCTTCAGGCACTAATTGGCTTATCCTGGTTTTTCCAGATGTCAGATTTTCATGCAGACAGTTTGATTTCGAGGTTTGGGAAGGAAAAATTGATAAGGCCTAGAAGATGAGATTGATAGGAACAGAATTCAGAGTGATATGATGTGGCAATTGAAAGAACAGGATACCATCTTAGACTGAGTTAAGAGAGACCAAAGGCTGCTGTCTGAGATGAACCATCTAGTTACATAGAAAGACGCTGCAAGAAGTGGATGTTGCTACCCATGAATTTCATGATTAGCCAATGCCACTTCAGAGGTCACACCCCAGAATTTTTATATTGAATTTAATAGATGTTATATTATGTACATAATACACAAAACATATTAATATACAATGTATTATATAACATATAATATATAAGAACACATAAATATATAATAATTTATGTATAAATTATATATAATAAAATATATTTATATATATATATATTTTTTTTTTACAGGGAGGAAACATCCTGAAGTATCAGTGCTCAATATATTTTCTGATCCAGACTACAACAGATCAGTCATTACAATAGCAGCTTCTGTTGATGAATTAGGTGAGATTTCAGTTTCTTTCTCTACATATATGTCTATGAAGAAGGATAGGTTTCAGATAGACCTGAATGCTCTTTAATCATTGATTTACTCTTCAAATCTGAATAATCCATTTGAGACTCTACCTCAAAACTATGTTTATCATTTTTCTGAACACACTCATCTCAAACATTTCCCATTTCCTCTTCATTAAAATGAACCCTGGGGTCCAAGACTTAATACCATTCTTTCCCTGAATGATCAGATATCCTTTGTGGTTAAGAAAAACATCTTCAAGTTTTCACCTGTGGAATAGTAGTGTTGAAGTCAGTCTTGATTTCAGCAATAAGTTGGCGTAGGATGAAACATGCTAAGCAGTTGTTTTGTGTTGGGACCCCAAAATCTTGAGTTGGTTCATGGGTAGAAATGAAATGGGCTCCATGTCTCGTGTTCTGAGGTTTAGTGGGACAACTTGAATTTGAAGGATCATAGTTATTTAAACAAAAACTTGTGTTAATATTTCTTAGTACAGGGTTCAAAATATTTTAAAATAAACTTTATTTCAACTCAGCAGATTGTCCTTTTTTCAAAAGATGTGTTTGTTTGAAGAACGAAGAGCTTCTAACTCCCAACAAACAGAAGGCAAAGTATCTTGAATGTTAATCATGAGATGCAAAATTTGCTTCTTTGCTGTTTATCTGTCTTGTTAAAAGGGTCATATTGTACTGCTAATAAAATCTCAGAGTAATAGCATAAAACTCTGAGATGTCTATAATATGTATTTAGATAAAACAATTTAATGAAAAATCTACTGGACAAGAGCAAAACTAAAATACTCATGCTTTTAAAACTTTATGGTTGTGTATATATTTTAATATAAATTCATAACAATTCTGAAAATAGCAAGGAATTTTATCTAGTTAATTTGATAAAATTGAAAAAATTTAGAGTAACCAATTATAAAAAATATACAAAGGCATTTAAGACTAATAAACATTGCATACTTCCTCCACTTTGGGGAATGAAGAGCTGGAAGAAATGTGAAACTTTAGGGCAGTTGGGAGGTGGGATGAGGGGAAATGTTAGATCTTTTATTGTTCTTTATTGTGGCTAAAAAAAATTCTATACAGATGACAAAAGACAAACAACTGGTGGGACAATAAAATATAGCTGCTTCTTGAGCTGTGTTTGAAAGTTTCATGATTGTTTTTTACAATTTTACCTCTTTGAGGCAATTCCATTCTGGCTGCCTGCTTGGAGGCCTTCCAGTCCATCGACATGGAGGCTCAGGAGGGAGTCCACCCTTGTCTGGGAGCCGTGGACCTGATTCCCATTTATCCTCTCGCTGACGTTGGAGTGGAAGAGTGTGGCGCTCTGGCCAGAAGTAAGAGAAAGTTTGGGGCGGTGTGTTCTCTCCTAATGGAAACCATTTTTACAAATCAGAACAGCCCATGACAGTGCCGTCACTCCTCACCTCCCTGGGGACAGTCGACCTCGAAGACGCGTATCAGCAAGAAGCTTTCGTGGGTTGCAGTGGCATGTCGTGTCTTTGTGACTCCTCCTTCCACCTCCTGACACGATGGGGTCCTAGCTGCTGCGGGATGCAGCTGATCAGTCGCGTTGTCCTTTGCGAATGCAGGATGGGTCAGGAGGAAACAACAGTCCTTTCTAATGAGTTCCTTCAACTCTTCAGGGCAGAATGATGGGGTGTTTTGCCCATCTGTGTCTTATTTTCTTGAGCAGAGGTAATGATGAGGTTGAAAAACCACTTAAATGTTAACTCCTAACCCTTTTTCCTCTGACTTTTTCCCCCTTTTTTTCCCTATGCACAACTCTCCTTAAGATTTTCGTTAGAACTGAACTGTCACATGCTTGATTTCAGCCCCAGGGGTAAGTTTAATTTGGAAAATTTGAGCTATGTCACTTGAGGTGTTTTTGAATTAGGCAAATTGGGAGAAAAGAAAGACCTTTTGCCTGGACTGTCTCGCTGCACCACGGTTAATTACGACATGCAGAGGCTCATAACCTTTGGGGAAAAGTCCGCCTTAGGATAATTGCATTCTTCTCTGTATGACCTCAGAAATCCCTCTATGATGTTGCCTCATTTTTATTTAATAGCGAATTGTCTAACATTTGGGATGTAGATTTGGACTCTGGCGGAGCTACATCAAGCACTAGGAATAGGAAATGAGACTTGTTTCCAAAGGAGAACCTCACTGCTGTGCTGCATTTTAATATGACCTGACAATCCAAGGATTACTTCCCAGCAAAATCTTGGCCCACCGTTTGCTTCACTTTTTGTCCAAGAAAGAGTTAAAATTCAACATGGGGGAAAATATGTCTCACACAAAAATGAAGAGTTCAGAATTGTCCAGACCAGAATAATGATTTTAATTGTCTTCAAAACAATTATGTTCAATTACATGAAATCTCAAATTAGCTAGTACATGAAGTTCTTCAT
The DNA here is from genome assembly GCA_004026765.1 of Micronycteris hirsuta. Taxonomy (NCBI): domain Eukaryota; kingdom Metazoa; phylum Chordata; class Mammalia; order Chiroptera; family Phyllostomidae; genus Micronycteris; species Micronycteris hirsuta. Next base: position 48,555 of record PVJI01000455.1, read on the forward strand.
TACATCAGGACTGGTCCACCCCAGATGTTCATCCTGCGGAGGAGACAGTTGACGATCGTGGGGTCTGGACACAGTATTTCTCCCTTCCCTTGCCCTTTTGCTTCATTGGCAGCTACTGTACCTCATGATTTAAACATGGACATTTCTAATTAAATGAGAGCTCAGCTGCATTCTTGAACTAATTTATAACATTTGATTTGAAATGTAATAGCTTCAATCTTCATCTGATTAAAAACAGTCACGTACTGTACATGGTTACTATTTTGATGCTCCAACATGCAGTTTTTATTTTTACATTCCCCTTTCTGCACAGCTGTTCATCTAATATCATCCAATTTTTTTTTTTTTGTAACAACATGCTCAGACATTCTTATAAAGCAAAAGTGTTCACATTCTAGGGTCTGGCTGTTCTCCAAACAGTGAAGGGGTGCTTTTCACTAGGGTGACCCCTTCTCAGGGACAGCAACCTTAAGTTAATGATTTAACTAACTTTCTTTGTGAAGAAGGGCAATGGAGAATAGTCCAGTGACATAGAAGATAGTTGATATTGATAATTAATATTGACTATCTCTGTATTGATAACTCATATGCTTTGTGTGCAAAAACTGAATAATATATTTTGGAACTTTTTGATACCAGCTATAAACTTGCTTATACCTTAAGGAAGGGGCTCTTACAGTGGGGTCTAAAATTGGTGTTCAGGGGACTTATAAATACTGCCAAAATCATTTGCAAGTTTTTATGCATATGCTTTCTTGTATACATACATAGACACATACACACATAAATTTGCATATAATTTTAGCTTAAGAATTTTTAGAATAAAGGCCACAGCGAGCAGAGGCTCAGAGGTGAGAACAGCCCGTGCTTCAAGACCAGCAGAGGACCTCAGTGTGGCTGGCCAGCACTTGGAGATGCAGGGCATGGGAAAGGCATTCCTGGGAATGTTAGGAAATGAAGCTCAAGAGCTAACTAGAGGTCAGATCACGAAGTCTTACATGCCAGGTGAAGGAGTTCAAAGCCTATTATAAAGCGATAAGCACCATTGAAGCGTTTTAAGCAAGAAAGTGGTCTGGCTTTGAAGTTTAGAAAGATCACTTTGCCTCCATGATAGAGAATGGACAGGATGCAGGCAGATCAGTTTGGAAAGTTGATGGTAGCCTAACATAGTAGAGAATGGAGAGCCTGCATAGGGTGTTGGGGGTGGGGGAATAAAACAGCCGTATGTAAATGTCGTCACTGACAAATGATGGAAGGAAGGCGATTTGGGGGAAAAAGTGAGTGCTTTCTTTTTTACATGCTGCCATTTGGCAGTTGACTGTACAGTTGAGAGCTAGGAGACACATAAACCTACTATCTCTATATTTAAATCTTACAGTTTTTTTAAAATGTTTTGGACTTTAGTTTTTTATTTTCTATAAAAACCACATTTGATCAGTTAGGCTACCTCTCATTTTTATTTCTACTATGTCTCTGATTTTTCCCTCTTCTCCCTTTTTCCCTTCTTCCTTCTTTCCCTTTCTCCCTTCTTTCATCCTTCCTTTCCTTCTTTTGGTTGTTATCAAAATGATACATGCCCATGGCTGAAAGCCAAATGTTCCGCAAGGTTTGTCCCCAGACTTTAAGTTCCTACACAGCCCACCTTTCCCCTTCACCATACGCAAACTTCCGTTTCCTTCTCCCCCAAGCCAAGTACTTTCAGCTTTTTCATTTTATTATTTAGTATCAACGCCAAATACCTAAATATCAATGGCACTTCTTAGTTTTCGAGTTCTAGGTGTTATCTATTGACTTGTTATTGCAGAAGATGAGAACTTAGCTTTCTCTTACCTCACTCCTCATCCCAACACAAACTCACATTCACATTTACACACACTCTCACTTCCCAGTTCTTCTTTCTCTCAATATATTGGGTTGGCCAAAAAGTGCAGTTAGCTTTTTCTGTATGATGGCTCTAGTAATGCGTAGTTGTCTTTAACTTCACTTGAAACAATTTTAGATTGTATGTGACAGCTGTCATAATCAGCATGCATTTTTTAAAAACTCATCAAAATTGAATTTTTATGCAGCCATTATAATATTGAAGATGGAAGAAAATATGCAACATTTTCAGCATGTTACACCTTATTACTTGAAGAAAAGTAAAAACAACTGAAACGAAAAAAAGATTAGTGCAGTGGATGGAGAAGGTGCTGTGACTGAACATGTGAAAGTGGTTTGCGAAGTTCCTTGGTAATGTTGACATTTTGGCCAAATAATTCTTTGCTGTGGGGCTGTCTTAGGCATTGGAAGGTGTTTAGCGGCACCCCTGGCCTCCACCCACTAGAAGCCAATAGGAGGAGATAGCTGACATACTCAAAATATCCAAATAAAGTTATTGATGAAAATAAAAAATGTGTCTTTTTATTTTACAGAAAAAACTAAATGGACTTTTTGGCTAACCCGATAGTTACATCAAAATTTGGGTCAATACTTAGTGGTTACATTATTATGACTATGTAAACATTATTCACAATGAATTATTAAAAATGTTGTTATTATTTTACCCTTTCTGCAAATCTTTTTTTTTTTTTCTGGAGATGATCATTATCTTTTTGATTGACCACTTAGTTTTTTATCTACTTATCACTGGTTAATCCCAAATTCTGTGTTAAAATTTCTCCATGCATTCAGATACAATATCCCATGTGCTGAGTGTTCTATAAATTTCACCTTCTTGAAGAAATATCTTCTAAAACTCTCTGAACTGTTCCAGTTAGGACTGTTTATTCTCAGTTTGTTGAGCATAACTGTCATCCTGGGGTCTCCTAGGCGTTCCTTTTATCTTTCTCTGGTGGATTCCCTGGTTCCTGAATCCCATGATCTCTGTCTCTCTGTCTGTCTGTCTATCTGTGTGTCTCTGTCTTAAAATTTATGTGCTTGTTTTGTTAGAGCCCATCTCTTGGTAGCTTTCAGAAAAGGGGGGAAGTACATTTTTGACACTTTGCAGATCTAAAAATGTCATTCTACCTTCACATTTAATTGTTAGCTTGGCTAGGTATAGAATTCTAGGTTAGAAATAATTTACCTTTATTTTGAAGACATCATGTCATTGAATTCTTACTTTCATGTTGCTATTGAGACTTAGACGAAGCCATTATGATTCCTGATCTCTGTGTGTGAACTGTCATTTTTCTCTGGAGTCTTGGAAGATCTTCACTTTGTTCCCTCAGTTCTGAAATTCCTGTGATGTTCCTTGGTATGGGTCTGTTTTCATTCATTGTGCTGGAGTCTTGGTAGGCCCTTTGAATCCTTGAAACTCTTGTTTTTCAGAGCTGGAAAATTCTCTTGAATTATTCCACTGATAATTTCTTTCATTTGCTCAGTTTTTTTCTAGAAGCCCCATTCATTTGGATATTAGAACTCTGGCACCGTTTCTCTATATTTATTTTCTCTCTTTTTTTCTGCCACCTTATACTTTTATACCACGTTCTGGCAGATTTTCTCTACTTTATCTCCCAAACCTTCAATAAGTTTTTCATTTCTTCTGTATTAGTTTCTAAGTGCTTTTCATTTACTCTCTAAATGTTTCTTTTATTTTATTATTTTAAATCACATCCTGGTCTTGCCTGATGTATGTAGTGTCAGTGGAAGTTTTGACATCTTCTTCTTCCTGCACAGTGCCTTCCTTCTGCAGCCCCTAACTCCGGGCTGCTTTTTCATGTTTTAAAGGCTTTCCTCAGCAGTCTGAGGATCCATGGTTGGCGTCTTACTCTAAGAGTGGATGCTACGAGACTGAATGGATACTCTGAGTGTTTAGGTGGGATTGGTTAGCAGTAGGCTGATCTGACTGGTTGGTTACTTGGGGATCTTGTATCTCTGTATTTGTTGGTCTTTCCTCTTGGGCTCTTCCCCAGAGAAGGATCTTCTAGTCTTCAGCCTGGAGTGTAGACATAGCTGTGTGGTAGGAGGGGAGGGGTCAGGGCAGAAGGTGTTTAAAAATTCCCCCTATGATTTACTAGTGAAAATGGGCTTACCTAACATGTAAGTTCTTAATATTCAGCTTTAAAAGTCTGTAGCTATGAATTTTTAAATGATATGGAAACTTGTCTTTTGTTTTATGTCATTAATCCAATGAAATAATGTATTTACAGTGCTATATAAATTGACAATATTTAGAAAGATAAAGTGCTAGCTAGGTTAGTTATATATATAAAGAAATAGCTTCTAACTGATTGATTTTTAGTTTTTGATTTATCTTAAAATATATAAACCATTAATGAATTTGATTAGAATTATCAGCCTCGTTAGATTTTTTTTGAGTATTTTCATGACATGGAGGACACGTGCCATGACAAATTCACACCATGTCAACACTTGTGTGATAGTCGTGAGACCCTTTGGTGACTTTATTACAGTCTGTCAAAATGGGCTGATCTGGCAAATCAGGGACAACTTTTCATTCAGGAATTTTCTACTCTGATTCTCCAGTTGCTGTGGAGATTGTCTCCTAGAACAGCCTTGGATTTGGTTGAGATTAGTCAGTTTAGATGATGGGTTCTGGTGCAGTTCTCTCCAGCATCCGCCCTGCTTGCATTGCTATAACATAAACACAATGGTTGGTTTTACAAGCGTATGCTAACATAGTTCTAGGACATGGCCCTTAGTTGGAGAATTGTATAATACTACCACCCTATAAAAAGCAGAAAAAACAAGGGATGGTGTATTGAGAGAGTACTTAAAGTATTAAGATCAATTTCTTTTTTTTTTTAAAGATTTTATTTATTCATTTTTTAGAGAGAGGAGAAGGGAGGGAGAAAGAAAGGGAGAAAGCAATGTATGGTTGCCTCTCACATGGCCCTCACTGGGGACCAGGCCCGCAACCCAGGCATGTGCCCCGACTGGGAATCGAACCGGGACCGTTTGGTTCCCAGCCCGCACTCAATCCACTGAGCTACACCAGCCAGGTGTATTAAGATTAATTTCTAATGGCTTTCGTACATTTTGTCTATGAAGGAGCATTACCAGGTTGTTCATAAATGCACATGGCTATGGCTTAACAAGTGAACAGGACTGCATCTACCACTGGGAGACCGAGGTACTAATGAGGGAGGAAAGGCCAGTGGGAAAACTGGAATACACCCACTTATTTTCCTGGCAATTAGAGATGAACCCAATCATGTTAGAAAAGACTGCCCTCTTTTCTCTTATTTCGGTCTGCAGTCATCTAAAGTCCAAGCGGGTTAAAACACCGTAAGGCAACTCTTGACGAGAGGTGGCAGATAAGTGCTCCTGCCTTTTGTCCCTGATATGGATAATTCTAAGGCCCCTTCCAGCAAGATCAAGCCCGGTTGCCTGTAACAATGGCTAGCTTGATAGCACACTCTTGTATTAGTTTCCCCTCCTTCCCTATTTCACTCTAGATGCATACTGAGTAGAGTATATTGAAAATATAAGAATAAATGTACAATAAGAATCTTTAATTGGAATGAGTAAGTGAAGTGCATGGAATCTTGCTGCCTGGGTGTATACTTCTTGTAATTCTTTCCTAGTTTAGAAGCCACTTAGAAGATTTAGAGTTAAAAACTGGGAGGTCTGTCTCCCTACTCCAACTTCACCCAGGGAAAGGGTTTCTTAGAATATTTAGGATTTAGCCAGGGGTTATAGCGGGAGACATTAATTAACATTCACCCCTTACTGGCAGGGGAGCTTTGGGGGCACTCAGAGTTTAGGGGCTGTAGGTTTTCTGATTTTGAGTATTTATCTACAGCCCCAACAGGTTGATTTTATATGACGACAGATAGTTTTAGAGAATGTGGACCTAACAGAGGATTTATAACAGATGATTGATACCATGCTAACTTTTCCAGCCCAGGTGCCGTGACCTAGGTGATATTTTCTTGAATTCCTTTTTCTTTTTATCCCTGCTTCCTAGTATTTGTTGTGCCCTCCAGTGTCAAGGCCACAAGAATTAGAAAATTCTGAAGAAATGACATAGCAATACTAGATGGGCCTGTGAGATGCAGTGGGACACCCCAAGTCTCTCGCGCCCTCGGGCACCCGCCAGCCCATCGACCAGTCTCTTCTGGTCGGGGCGGAGCCCAGAGCACGTGACAACAGGAATGGCGACAAAATATGCTTATAACACCATTGTTAATTAGATTAATTATCATTTATCATTTGACCCTTAAAATGACATATTTTAAACAAGTCATTGTCTGATTTTAATTAACTGAAAACATATGGTAAGGTTACATCTTGAGGTATTAATTGTTGTGTGTTTCCTGCCCCAGTAGCCCACGTGTGACAGTTTCCTGGGCAGTCTGTGTTATCTGCTACCTTGAGGAGCATAGAATTGCCATAGTGAGAATGAGGAAGTAACAGTGTTCATGTTTGAATTTTTGACAACTGCATAGAGAAGCCTTGGGAACGCAGGACGCAGCATTTTTTCAAAGCACTAGAACAGAGAAGGAAGGAGGCCACCTCACTGCCTGCCCCATGGAAGATGGGGACTGGGCCACTAAAAACAGTACACTTCCTCCTTCCCCAAATTTTGACCCAATTCAACAGTAGAGAAATGGAGATATTTATGTGGGGGGACCCCCCCAAATGGAATTATCTTCTGAAGGGTGGCCCCGTGTAGTACAGGCTTTCCCCGCTAGATGAGTGATCTAGGAGCCGATCTGTATCAGTGTGCCAGCTGGCATTGTTGTGAGAGGCAGTGTTTGGTTTCAGTGAATTTTTTGAAGACTCAACACATTTGCCCCTTTCTTGATGGGTGATTTGCGAGTGCACCTGCCCACCCCGTGCTGAGTGTTTAGCAGTTTTTGACCAGAAATGGCATGACCCCCGTGCCCTACCCTCCCTATTCACCTGATCATGCCCCATGGAAAAAAGTCCTCAAAGGGAAACATTTTGCCGATGTGGAAGAGGTAAAACAAAAAATGGCAGAAGCACTAAAAGGCGTGAAAATCTATGAGTTCAGACTGTTTAGAGCAGTGAAAAAACACCTTGATAGGTGTGTTGCATCAAATGTAGAGTATTTTGAAGGTGACTGAAGTTTAAATATGTAAGAATAAATACACAATTTTTTATAATAAATTCTATTTTGGGGAGCCGCCCCCTCATACTAACTTTATTACTGATAAAACTAATACAGACAGCTGAGCTCATCCAGTTGGACAATAGACAGACTTATCCTGCCAGTCACAGGCAGCGCTGGACAGCACAGGCCTAAGTTGAAGAGCTTGTGGCAAGGAGGGGTAGACCAGAATGTATTTCCTGCTGACGGGTAGCCCCTAAGAAGGAAGAAAGAGAAGACCTGTGCAAATGCGGCTTCTCTCCCAAACTTCGCGTCCCGGAATGAATGCTGGGAGGGAGCAAGGCATTCATTTGAATTGCAGTGACCAAGTGCCACAGATTGGGTGGTTTAAAAAGAAAAATGTATATACAAACACAGCTCTGGAGACGCGAAGTCCAAGATCAGGGTGTCAGCAGTGTTGGTTCCCTCTGAGGGCTGTGAGGGAAGGATCTGTTCCATTTTGGCTTCTTATAAAGTCACTATGTCCACATGATATTCTCCCTGTATACTGTCTGTATCCAAATTTCCCCTTTTTATGAGGACACCAAATTGGGTTAGGGCCCCACTTCACTCTGGTATGACCCTATCTTAACTAATTATATCTGAGATGACCCTCTTTTCAAATAAAGTCACATTAGGAAGTTCTCCAGTGGAGCCTGAGTGCACAAAGAGCCTGGGGGCTATGACTTCAACATATGCATTTGGTGGGGGTTGGGGGGAGCAGACACATTTGACCCATAACTGCCAGCAAGTCCAGCAGAACTCTTTCTATGTGGGAGGAATGTCAGTAGTGGGCAATAAGCATTTTTTCTGAGAAAGGAAATTTAATGAGGTGGGCATGGGGTGTGTGAACATCCACTGAGAGGTGGCAAAGAAGAGAGGACCTGCAGGAAGAGGCATGGCAGGACTTGATCTGTTTGAGGCAGGGGAAGATGGCGAGAGTCTGGGCGAGGCTTGACTGTTGAGAGGTTGCTGAGTGTTGTCCATAGCCAGTGGCCAGGAAGATGTGTGGTCGCCAAACATACGCAAGAAAACCAAACTAGCTCATGCACACTATCTGTGTGCCATTTGGGGAGCACTGATTGGGTGGAAGGGCTGAGTAAACTCTTCATTGCTGTGGTGAGTGGGCTTTATATTGGAGGCTGCTTACACATTGCCGATGTGTTGGCCGGCAGCAGGACTTTTGGCTGTCCCCAGTGCTTTGCTATGTCCCATCTGAGCTACTCTTTGGAGAAGAAGCCCCAGCTTCTCAATAGCCCCTCTAAAAGAGAATGAGAGGTCCTTGAAAAAGGGGAGCACTATATGGAAGTGACAGGCCCAATCCTAATCCCACCCACTCATTACATATGTATGTATGTGCTCGTTAGTTACTGATCAGCATGAACTAACAATTACATCATGTTGAGTGGCTAGCAGGGAAGCCAAATGGTAAGTGGGCAAAATAAACATTTTGGAGGTAAATAAACCTGAGTTCAAATTCCAGATCTGCCACTTAATTGCCAGCTGACTTGAAGAAAAAAATTTTACAAAGAGACTGAAACAAAGTGTGTCTTGTTTTGTATTTGTACAGTGGGGAATGATAGCATCCCACAAAGATGGTTATGAGAAATCATGCCTGTATGTAGAATCCCCAGTTCACTGCTTACCACCAGAAAATAGCGGTCATTATTTTTAGCGATTCTCTGTGGCCTTATGGAGGAGGGTGCTGAGTGGGGACCCTTCCTCTGTAAAGGATCACTCTGCTTTCTTTTATATTATCAAGGTGCTTTCAATAAGGTGCTTTTTAAGAAGGAGATTATAAGACAAGATGTTTGAAAACCACTTGCGCAGGAGATCTCTGAAGTGCTTTCAGCTCTAAAATTCTAAGTTCTATAGCAGACAGCTCCTCCCTTATTGCTTCTTGATTTGCAAAATAATATATAGTGTGCCAGTATGTATTTCAGAGACATATTGGGAAGATAAATGAAGAGGTATTTGTGCATGTTTCCATATAGTAGAGGCTTTGTGGCTACCAGAGAAACACAGAGTGCCTTCCCCTTCGGAAGCTGGGGCCATGACATCTGCACCTGAAACAATTAGCAACGTAGGATAGAATGAAACAAGGCACTGAATACAATGTGCTAATTGTGCCAGGTCACCCAGGTAAGTATAATTCTCCAAATGAATCCGTGTCTGCACACAGTGGTATTTATATTAGCATATGCCCTACAAAGAACAAGCTCTTCGTATATACATTTCTATGAAGTATATGTTACATACCATGAGGTCAGTCCAGAAGGTATCCAGTCATGTACTATGAAAAATAGAGACTTATTTATTTTTATTTTTTAATCATATTTTATTGATAATGCTATTACAGTTGTCCTGAGTTTTTCTCCCTTTGCCTCCCCTCCACCCAGCAATCCCCCTACTCCCTCAGGCAATGCCCACACCTTTGTTCATGTCCATGGGTCATGTGTGTAAGTTATTTGGCTCTTCCTTTTCCTATACTGTGCTTTACATCACCATGGTTATTCTGTAACTACCTATTTGTACTTCTTAATCTCCTCACCTCTCATCCATTCTCCTACACCCCCTTCTCATCTCTTTATCTTTAATCTTGTTTTCCCACAGGCTGGTTACACTATCCTCGTTTTTTTTTTGGATTTTCTTTTCTTCTTCTTGTGCTGATGGTTGTTTTTTTCTTCCTTGTGTTCTAAATCATTGATTTGATTGTTGGCTTCATCCACTCTACTGTTGATTCCCTGTAAATTGTTCTTTATTTCAATTAGTGTATCCTTCGTTTCTGAATGGATCTTTTTTATGCTGTTAAAGTCCTCACTGACTTCCTTAAGCACCCTTATAACCACTGTTTTGAACCCTGTAACTGATAGATTACTTATCTCCACTTTATTTAGCTCTTTTTCTTGAGCTTTGATCCGCTCTTTCATTTGGGCCATATTTCTTTGTCTCCTCATTTTGGCAGCCTCCCTGTGTTTGTTTCTGTGTATTGGGTAGAGCTGCTATGACTGACTCCCTGTCCTCCTAGTGTAGCCTAATGCAGTAGGTGTCCTGTAGGGTCCAATGGCACAGCCTCCTCCATCTCCCAACCTTCGTACTCGAGTTGCACCCTTCGTGTGGGCTCAGTACACTCTCCTTGTGTAGTTGAGCCTTGGTTGCTGTTGGCAGATCAATGGGAGGGATTTACCCAGGCCAGTCAGCCACACAGATTGGCTGTGAGCACTGACCACCAACCTCCACCCTCTGTGGAGGATCACCTGTGTGGGGGCAGGGTGTGGTGCTCTAAAGTGGTCTGTAGCTGTCCACTGGGTGCACTGTTCCTGGGATTTCCCAGGTGGTGCAGGCCAAGGTCAGCCCCCACTTGTGTTTTGCCCATGGACATCCTGCCTGAGTTATAAAGCAATCTAAGATGGCTGCTACTTGTGCTGGGCTTGGAGATTTCCAGGCAAAGCCAAGATGTGTATCTAGGTTGCTAGTTCTGGGCCTGGGGCTCACTGAGGCCAGCTGCTGATTGAGAGTATTTAGGAAGTTATGAAGCATGACCCTAGACATTCATATAGAAAAGCATCTTGGGTAGGCCCATAAGTTGGGTGGAGCGGAGTCTTTAGGGATCTCCAAGGCAGATTAGACAGTATTAGCCAAGTTGATGGAATCTTAGGTAACAGCACTAGTCTGTGTGATCTGTGAGGGGAGGGCCCAGAGAAGGGACAATGACCTTTGTTCTCTTTGATGCCAGACATCTCAGCCTGCCCCTGCATGCCATTGGTTCCCCTCAAGCCACCTCCCCAGCACTAGAGCCCAGAGGGAGTGAGTCTGAGTAGGTGAGTCCATGTGTGGGTTAAGAGGAACTACTTGGGACTCCGTAAATTTCTACCACCAACCTAATCCCCACTGGTTTTTGCAGCCAGAAGTTGTGCGGACTTACCTTCCTGGCACTGGAACCCTGGACTGGGGGTCCTGGTATGGGGCTGGGTCTCCTTGCTCCTGAGATACCCCTCCTGAATTTTTATCCACCACCCATGGATGTGGGACCAGCCTCTTCTATGTCTGTGCCTCTTCTACCAGTCTGGATGGATGTGGTTTCTTTAATTCCGTTATTGTCAGACTTCCATTCAACTTGATTTCTATCAGTTCTGAGTGATGGTTGTTCTATATTTTAGTTATAATTTTGTTGTGGTTGTATGAAGAGTCAAGCCATGTCTGCCTAGGCCACCACCTTGACTGGAAGTCTAGAGACATTTATTGAAGAAGATACAAGATACAAGAAAAATTGTATGTAGGGCAAGATGCCTCAGTCTCCTTCAAAGTAGGCACCTTGGGACCTCACACAGTTCTCCCAATTGCCATCAGTTATCCTGTCTTATTTTCCTGAGTCTAATCTCATTGACACTCTGAAATCTCTTCCCTTTCAAAGGTGATTTTAGTTTTGAGAAAAGCCAGAAGTTGCAGGGCATCAAATCTGGACTATAGAGGGGCTGAGTCACCTGGGTGATTTGATGTTTTGCCAAAAAACTACATGAGACGTGATGTGTGAGTGGGTGCATTGTCAGGATGAGGCTTCCAATCACCAGTTGCCCATACCTGCAGCCTTCTGGATCACCTGAATAGTTTCCATAGGGAAACGTTTAAGCTTAGTGCAAACTTTAATGCAGATATCTGATGCTCTACTCAGTCATTTTGAAAGCGACAGCCATATAGTACACGTGCTCACTCAATGATGCCAACTGCCCTCACTGACTAGTACAGTGAAGTCATCACTGTTCACGCATGTGCATTCCAGTCCACTCTCCTTGGCTGCCAGGTTACATTGATGTCGTGCAAACCATTCTCATTATATTAACAATGATTGGACTTTTTCCGGACAGACATCATAAAGGAAATAACAAGATTCTAGGACTATTGGATATGAAGATTTTATATATATATATATACATATATATATATATACACACACATACATAAATGTTGTGAATATATTATATAATGATATGCCCCAAATTACTAATTACCATATATTTTCATGGATTCCTATATCTCTATGAAAGTACATGGTATATTAAGAATTTGGGACACATAATTCTAATATATATATGAGGAGAGAGAGTAGGTGAATTTTTTCATTCTGTAGCAGGAAACTAGGCATAGAAACATTAAGAAACTTACTCATAATTTTCCGTCAAGACAGCAATAGAACAAAGAATTCTCACAATTGTTTATTTATTACACCTGGCCTGGAATTTTTATTAATTCTCTCTCTCTTTTTAATTTCAAGCATTACAGGAAAGGATAAAGTTCACCTGTACTATTTCCCCCATTCATGGTTTCCTGAACCAACCCATGCCAAGTTGTGGTATGAGTGTAGTAGGTTCACACTGAATTTAAAGTTTTCCCCATGATTTTATGGATATGTATTGGGTTGGCCAAAGATTTCATTTGTTTTTTCTGTAAGATGGCTCTAGTAGCGCTTAGTTGTCTTTAACTTCATTCAAAACAATTTTGTTAGATTGCATTGTGACAGCTGTCATATCAGCGTGCATTTAAGAAACCTTATAAAAATTGGTGAATTTCTGTGTAGCCATTTAATATTGTAGATGGATTAAAATACATTCTGAGTGATTGAACGTGTCAAAAGTGGTTTGTGAAGTTTCATGCTGGGGATTCCTCGCTGGATGATGCACCGTTGTCGGACAAACCAGTTGAAGTTGATAGTGATCAAATTGAGACATTAATTGAGAACAATCAATGTTCTACCATGTGGGAGATAGCTGATATACTCAAAATATCCAAAACAATAAAGTTATTGGTGAAAATGAAAAATATGTCTTTTAGTTTATGGAAAAAACCATACAGACTTATTGGCAAATCCAATATATGTATATGTTGATAAATCCAGTGTAGTATTGCTTGTGTGCATTTATAATATAAATGTTGTAATACCATAACTTTTTGATTCAGCAAGATATCTTGGAAATCTGTTCACGGTATTGCATCTAGTTCTAGCTCATTTCTTTTGACTGCCACTGAGTTGTCATAGTATGAGTATATTATATTTTCTGTAGTTCCCTCTTTGTGGATGTTTAGTAGTTTCTCCTTTTTCTTACTACAAATAATGCAGCAGTGAACATTCTTGAATAATCTTTCTTGGGCACAAATGCAAGAATTTCCCTAGAGCCAAAAGAAAGGAATGAAATTATTAGGTACAAGTATTTGAAACTAAGTTTTAGAGATTACTTTTACATGAAAATTAATCTAGTGTTTATCCTCATTTCCTCCTGACCTTGTTTCCATAATATGTAACAAGTTTTTTCTTTGCATTTTATTTTTCACCACTATGCTGATAAAGTGACAACTCGGTGACACAAATGAAATTACTTTTTTTTTTAGCAGTCCTGTTAATTTTTCATCATAGATGCTATTGTCAGCATATCATTATTTGTAAGCTTATCTGTCCTTCAGAAATGAAACGTGACAGAGTAAACATTAGCGTCCAGTGATGTGCTGTAGAGTTTGGCTTTCCCCCTTAAACTGCTTTCTGCTACCTCAAGGAAGAACAGGTCACAGAATGTGCCAGTAGAAATGGAGTTGAGGAAGTGCACTGGTCTTGTTTTCCGGCCTAACATTTCTGTTCTTTCTTCATAAAGATCAGCCGCATTTTATTTTTTTTCTAGTCCCTTAGAATAACATCTAGTTCTAGTCAGCATGTTTAACGTACTTCTCGATGTTCTAGCACAATAAATTTTCGTATCTCGTGCATGAGTACATATGGTAAAAATTTCTTCAAGTTCTAGCCATGTGGGGGAGGAATATTGCGGTTGCTTTGTTAATGCAGTGTTTGTGTTGGAGCGGTTAGGGCCCGGTGCTCTAACTCGCAGTGCTGGGCGTAATGAGACGGCTTTGATGGTGGTTTAAGAGACTAGAGGGATGGTCACAGCTTCACACTTCAAAGCCGAGCATATGGGGCGAATACTGGGTAGCTTTTTGCTCTTCGGGGATGGTTGGGAGACAATTCTTAACAACTCTGTTTAATGAAGACATTGGAAAAGAAATGCTCTATCTTTAAAATAATTTTGAATTGCAAAGAGAAATTTCCACCACCTCCCTTCCATAGACTAAACTAAGAATAAATTTTTCCCAGTCTGCACTTAATTAGAGGCAGTACAGCATCACAGTACTATACTGTATTTTCACATGTCTTCTTTTTCAAAGTACTGTAGCAAGATTAATCGGCCAGCTTTATTTTAGGGATATGTATGAATTCAGGCAAAAACTTTTAGGGCTATCTGTTTTACCATCTGAGAAATTTTTGTGACTTCTGGTAGAGAATCTTTTTTTTCCCCTCTTCTCATTAAAAAATACTAAATAAAAAAAATCAAGTAAACACAAATTGTGGCTATATTAAGAGAGCTGTACTAAAACTAGAGGATGCTTGTAAGATTTCAAGTCTAGCACCCAGTTTAGTTTTTAAATTCTGTGCTTTTTTACCTCTCCTTGTTATTGAGTCTGAGGTGATAGGTTTGAAAATACTCTTTGATTGCTATGTAATTATGAAAAGATTTGATATTCTTTGGGGTATTATTAGAGTTCTGCTTTAAAATAAATAAGCCATACATTTATACTGTACGTGGGCAAGAGGAGAGAATTTATCTGTTGTAGAGGAAAGGGAATGATAGGTTTGAGGTCTTTTTCTAGTTGTGCATTTTGACTGTCATGGAAAAATGTAACAAAAATTACCTTATAAGTTATGTTGCTTGAGCTGCTGAAATGCAATTCTGTTTAACAGCTAAATTTCAACTCCATTCACACCAGTGGTCCTAAATTGCTCCTACAAGAACAGAAGCAGAAGGGAAAAGGATATTAAATACCACTATAGCCACGAAGTGTGTTAGTGTAAGGCAGATTCTTAAATACTGTCTTCACAGACTACTTTATTGTATATCCTCAATAAAATACTATATTTTGGCCACATCTATGTCTGTTATAGACTCAGAGGGAAACACTTAGTTAAAAATATGAAGCTTAAACTTCTTATCACACAGAGAAATGTCTCATTGCTTTGATCCTCCTTTTGCAAAGAGGAATAATCAAACTCATAGAAGACTCTCAGGTTGACAGAAAATGATAAATATACCTGTATAGAAATGGCTAAAAAATCATTGTTTAGTAAATAAGGTCAGCCAATCATGAAGGTTAAAATATATTTTCAAAATATTGTCATCAAATCAGCCTTTTCACAATATGTCTAGTGAAGTGGAAGGATCAGGACTATTACTAATACTGGTTGGGAAAACTTGACAAAAGTGGAAGAAAAACTAAAAAGTATTGTTCTTTTAATAAAGAACAATTTAGGAAGCTGCAGAGTTCTGCTTTGCCTGTTTCAAGATGGCATAGAGCATCACACTGTTCTAGCACAAGGTGGTTCAGATGCTTGTCCTATCTGACAGTGCCGGCTGGCTCAGGTAGCCACCGATACAGGTGGTTTTGACAGCTGTGGATGGGACTTTTGTTCTGAGGACAGCTCATAAAACATGGTGAAAATGGTAGAAGATTGATCCCATGGTTGTCACCAAGGTAGGTTGTACGTCCACTGGGGTTAAGCCCAGGCTGCATTTTATCAGCACAGCGACCCCCTTACTCTCACTTATAGGTTTTGAAGGGACTGCTGTTTCCAGGTTTGCAGAGTCCAACATCTGCAAAATGCTCAGGAACCAAACTCAATTCATTCAACTTAACAAACCTTAATTGTTCAGGGAGCTTGAAACCTAGATGGAAAAACAGAAGTCCATGATTAACTATGCAATATAAATAGATTAGATTTGATGTTATAGCCAATAAAAGCTGTAAAATACTACACAAACACAAGAGAGGGAGAAATGAATGTCGGTGGAGGGAAAGCAAGGTTATAAGGCAGGGATTAGTTCAGTAGTTCTAGTTTCTTGGTAATCATTGAAAATGCGCACAGTCCCCGCTCGGGAAATGCTTGGCTCCGCTGTAGAAGGGCAACCAACATAGCTTCATAGGAAGTGAACACAGAGCATTGCTTTAAATAATGTTGCTTACCTGAAAACCGATGGGACTTCATTTCCCACAGGCTCGAGCTTGAAGTGTTCAGAATTTTTATCTTCTTTAAAAGGCCTATTTGTTTGCATGATGTGAGCATTTGAAATTATGTAGAATGATTGTTGCATAGATTAATTATGAAAATAAAATGATAAAATTGAAACAAGCTCTTTTGAATATGGAATTTATATCACAAATAAAATAGCTTGCTAGTAAGTATTCTTCTGACTAAATCTGAGACATAGAATTTCATGAATTAGATGCTAGTTCTTTGGTACCATCTACCAACAGTGTGTAATCCAGGCAAATGTCTTTCTGTGATGGGTTTATATAAATCTGGATCTGCATATGGTTCACACAGCGCATTCATTGTTTTCTTTATTTTTTTATTATTTAATAATTTTTAAATTGTTATTCTATTACAGTTGTCCCAATTTTTCCCCTTTTCCCTCCTCGCCCATCTCACCTCCCGTTCAGTTCCCACATTGTCCATGTTCGTGGGTCATTCATACATGTTCTTTGTCCAGTCCGTCCCCTCTTTTTTCCCCATTGTCCCCCTCCCCTCTGGTCACTTTCAGTCTGCCTCATGCTTCCATGCCTGTGGTTCTATTTTGTTAGTTTATTTTGTTTATTATTTCTGTCTCTTTATGTCTAGACCTGTTCCCCTGCCCCTACTCCCCTTTTCCTCCCATTCACTGGTTTCAGAAACTGCTTTAAAATACTTCAGCAAAACCAAAGGAAAAAAATGGGAGAGAAATAGAGAGAAAAGTAAAGGAAGTAAAGAAAAAAGAAAGAAAAGAAACTAACCCGTAGAATAGATGGAGAGATTAGGATTAGGCAAACTAAGGACAGCGTCTGGCACACGTCTGGCCCACAGCACTCAGTCCACACGAACTTTATTTCCCCTTTGCAAGCCCCTCCACTGTTCCGAATTCTGGAAGGTCTGAAATGCCTCCCTGGACTGATGTGTCCCTGCTGACCAGAAATCTGTGTATCTTTTAACAACACTCCTCTTCCATTATCGCTTCTACACAAACTCCTGGTGGGAGGAATCACACTTAATTTTTGTTCTCTAGTGAAGCAAGAAAATAAAATCGTTTTCATTATTCTTATACAATAAAAAGACAACAAAAATCAAATTGATATTTAGTAATAGAGACGGGACACTATACTCTTCATACTGTAGGAAATAACATTTCAGGTAGGTATTTGTAATTTCCCTTGTGCAATTAGATTTGTAATGGCTTAGAAATTCTAAACCTCGTTGTACAAAGACAAACTTTTATTATGAGACTAACTTCACGGGAAAATAAATTATGCTCAAACCTTGATGCATAAAATGAGTATGAATTATATGCTTTAGTGGTGATGCAATGATGGGGATGTACTAATGCCACTGAATTTTACCCTTAGAATTGTTGAAATGGCAAATTGTGTGTTAACTATATCTTACCACAATAAAAAAAATTACATGCTTTGCTTTCTTTTATTGGGATGATTTTAATGTAATTTTGTTGAAATCTCCCACCGCCCACAGGCCTCGCTGAGAGTCTGGTCCTGCGTGTTCCTGGCAGCAGCGCCTTTCTTTTTGGGGAGGCCGACCTGCCTGAGAAGCGCTCCCTTGTCCAGAGAAGGAAGCAGCTGGGCTGGTTCTCCAGGAGGGACTTCCATGCTCTGGAACCTGACCTGGGAGCCGCACCTGCCCGAAGATGTGGTTTAACAGGTTCTCAGTATCGTTTTGTTCTGCTTTTGTTTTTAAACTTGATAATAGAATCCTGAGATCCCTTAAATTTGAACAGTCCTGTATAATGTAGTTTACAGTTGGGGCTCCGTAGCGAATTGAGTGAGGCTCTCTCAGCCCTGTGACTTCATAAGCTGACGAGAGAGGTTAGAAGCCTTCCTCAGATGTTCAGTGAAAGTCCCTTGCAGGGTGATATTCAAGATACTCAATGAGCCTGCAGCATAGCCATTGATGATAAGAATGGTTGTAATTCCCGACCCTGGGGTAGGATCCTGGAGGCCGCCTCTGTGCCAGGTGTGAGGTTATATCTGGGGTATGATGGGAACACTTGGGGGGTAGAGGTCACTTTTAGCTGGTAGGAAAGTTTCTCAGAACGTGACCATTCAGTGTGGTCAAGTTGATGCATACAGCTGGAAATCAGTTCTACAGGCAGCTGGGGAAAAGCTTCTCTAGACAGCAGGCTTCTAGAACAGAGGGAACACACACCCAGAATGGTCTTCTCACTTCCCCTGGATCTCATCAGCTCCAGCCTTTCTGCTACTCCAGCCTCCCCTGTGTAGGGGACTTACCATAGGAAAAGGCAGCAGCACCGCTCTCCAAAGCTCCAGCCCCACTCCCAGCACGTCACTGCCCTGGCGCCATTTATTTGAGCTTTAATTCTTTCATTCTCAAGTATCTTCTGCAGGGGTCACAACTTCAACTATGTCCGGTAATGTTTTGGTAGTCAGTTAATAAGTTAATACTTTAACAGTGACAAAAATACTGGATACCCAAGAGGTGGGCAGGCATAAGAAGCACCTTTCCTCACAGCGCAGCTTGGCTGCAGTTGCACCAAGGCCTTCAGTTACTAAACCCTGGTACAGAATTCTGCCCTCAAACAAATAGTGTCTATAATTGAGTAGAGCAGTGCCATGGAAAAAATCACAGGCTTTGAGGCTGTGCTCGAATCCTGGCCTTGCTGTTTATTGGCTGTGTTCCCTCTGAGAGTTCCTTAATTTCAAGCCTCCATTCCCATATCTATGAAACGGACATAATAATTGTACCTCCCTCATGGGACTGTGAAGTTGAAATAATGTCTAGTTAAGTGCCAAACGCAGTACTAAAGGGCCATTTTTTTCTCCTCTGTAGAGAGGAGGTCTATAAAAAAGTGATTGTAAGTGTATCTCAGTATGTAGTTATGGAAAAAAGGAAGAAACTTATTGCTCCCTGCCAATTTGAACCTAACATATTTCCCCATGATTTGTCTCGCAAGTGTTGAAGTGTCAGTTTTGTGACTAAATTCTCAGAAACCTAGTTCCTGGTTTCTAATTAGAGCCTCACTAAAGACTGAAGGGGTTATAGTCAGGGCAGTGCCAGGCGACTGGGATTACAGTCAGTGGACAGGAATGAGAAGCAGGGACCCTGTGTTAGACTCCAGCAGAGCCGCGTTAGCATCAGGTTAGGCAGGCCCCTGACAAACCCAGTTCTCACTGGTGCAGCGCTGTGAGAGCGCGTGGGCCGGCGTCTGGGAGGAGCTTGAAACTTCCATAAGAAGCACATCTGAGTTAAAGGCCAGATCTTCAAAATTGGCACAAAAATGTTTAAAGATGGACTTTTAAAGGCAATACTTGATACAGGTGGAGATGTAGTTACAGGCATTCTTATTGCTAATGGTACTTACTGTCAGTTGGTTTAAAGCCTTCAGAAGTGAGTTGGTGATATGCACCAAGAGCTCTAAAAATGTATATAGCTGCCTGGCAGGGGTTCCGTTTCTAGTGATAAATCCTAAAGAAATAACAAAAGGCACATGTACTTATGTACAAGTGTACTTATCAGAGCATGACTTATAATAGCAAATACTGGAAACATTATAGATGTTCAGTAGTTGAGAACGATTGAATAAACTATGGCATACCTAAATGAAAGACTGTTATGCAAGCAATTAAGCATGACATTGTGGAAGAATTGTTAGAGACATGGAAAATATGATACAGTGTAGAGAGAATTTGTAGTTAATTAATTTAACAAATATTTTCTAAGCACTTAGTATACACCAGGCATTATGATCAGTGGGCAAAAGAGAATTTATATGTCCTCCAAGAACTTATATTCCACTGAGCAAGGGGGTGAGGAGACCGACGATAAATAACAAGCTTAATAAATAATGAATTACATAGCATGTTAGAAAATGAAAAGTGCTACAGCCCCCCAAAATAAAAAATCATGGTTCTGGGACGGGGCGAGTTGAGATTTGAAACGGTGTAACCCGAAGCAGGCAGGCCTCACGGTGACAGTGGTGGCAGCTTTGGAGCAGAGACGGGGAGTGAGGCCATTAGCCGTGTGGCCATGTGGGCAAGCCTTTCAGGCAGAGGGAGGAGCCAGTGTCAAGGCCAAAGAACATAAAGCATTATAAACAGTATTATTGCAATATTTTAAAATGCATATGCATGTATTTTATTACTCTCATATATTTATAGGAAAAACATTTTAAATTTTGTAATGCTTCCAACATATTTTCACAGTTTCTCTAAATTGAGCTTGTGATTTTCTATTATCTTTCATGAAGAAGGGTAGTTATTGTTTTAAAGATTCTGTTTATTTGTTTTTAGAGAGAGGGGAGAGAAGGGAGAGAGGGAGAGAAACATTGATGTGTAAGAGAAACATTGCTCCGTTGCCTCTCACGCACCCCTGACCGGGCACCTGGCCAGCGCTCCAGCCCCTGAGCGACACCAGCCAGGGCTCATGAAGAACAATTATTCATGTTTATCAGTGGTCAGTTTTATAGAAGCTGTGTTTCAATGTATTTGTTCAGATTGGATTCCGTGGAAGATTTAAGATAAGAAGAAGAAAGTAGCACTACTGTTTCTGCACATGTCTTTTTGAATAGTATCTCCTGACAAGTGGTAGAGGCCTTGGTTTGTACAAAAAAACAAAAATTTTAAGAGTTGCTAAGATTAGGCAACCTTTCATCCAGAGGCCCTACATCTATTAGGCTCAGAGCAGGTGCTAATAGCAGAAAATCAAACTGTTTTAAGGTGCAATAGTGAATAAGGCATGTGGATAAACAATTCATTTCTAATATTTCACAAACCAGATTGGAATTCAAGTTTAAGATGTGTGAGCACCCCAAATCTTAGGTTACCTTACTGTACAAATTCTCCCTTAAACATGCTTTCATTTTTAAGTACTATCTATTGAGGTAGAATTTGTAACACCTCTGTCATCCGGATATGAATGTTATGCATCTAATTTTTTAATGAACTTAGTTTCCAACGGTAAATTCCCTTATTTTAAAATGTAATGGCTTTGTATTTTTCTAACTTTTTTTAGTTATATCAGTGTTTCTCAACAAGTTTTTCCACTTCTCCCATCAAAACAGAAAAGCTTCAACACATTGTTGCTGTTTATTTCTTTTCCCAAGAAAAAAATTAAATAGAAATGATTAGTGCTATCAACTGGACACTTCCAGTTAACTTTCCAGTGACAAATTAATCTACACAGTGCCCGAGAGGAAGCAGATTTATAGGGGAACAGGTTTCTGTTTTGAAGTTCCCTACGAATATTATAAACAGAAGAGAAAAAAAAGTGAGCTCAGAAATGACTAACACTCTCAGTCAGTGCCAAACAGACAAAATCTTTTAAACCAAATTCCTTTTAAAAGTTGTAGTTGGCCAGCTTGTGGGGAACATAAATTAGGGCAAAGCAGTAATAGTTGATACTTTTAGACCTATAAATAAATACTTTATACATATATATTTAAAAACCGTAAACATTTATGGGATAATTTAAACACTGCTGGCTGATATGTTATATGAATGGTCTGCATATACTATATGCATCATTGTTTAAAAATACAGGGACAGTTCTTTGAACTACATAGTTTCATATGGTGCTTTAGGAATCATGGATGGAGGTAATTGGTACATCTTGGAATCAGGGACTTCTGTTTAGTTACTTAAATAAATGGGTTACTGAGAGCTGCCCCCTACTACTTCTCTCTCTGTAAATAAGAAGTATAGCATCATCAGGCACTTTTCTTGACATTGAATAATTCAATGTACTCCACATCAAAACTTTTATTTAGCCTTTGAAAAATAATTGCCTGTTCTAGAATGAGTCTTTTAAGTTTTAAGGAACCTATTTTCATAATTTTCTGTTTGATTGTAAATCCAGTTGGGATGATAGGAAATGAAAGTCTCAATGAGTAATTAAATGTGTAACCTGTAATGGGCACGTGAAGGACTTGGGCGCTGAGCTAGTGAAGGGCACTGTTCTCCTGTGGAAAATGTGGGAGCAGCCTTATAGCTGTTCTGAAGGATTTTCAACGTTGAGAAACTGAGGCTCACAATTTCTCGCAGAGCAAGAAAACATCACAGCCACTTTGCAGACCAGCTGAGCAAAGGCAGTGTCCCAAAGAGGTGGCATTTGAATTCAGATCGCTGGGTGCCACTCCCAGCCTGTGCCACAGGGTTCTCGCTTAACCTGCCTTTCTACAGACCTGGCCACAGGTGTGAAAGAGTCCTGCATTCTTCCTGCCATGGCAGCCTGGGACTTAGCAATTTTGTTTGAGTTTTACCGCTTTAGTTGTCACGTGTCCTGTTCAGCTGTGGTTTCTTTTTAGTACATGTTCTAAAAAAATTTAAAATACCAATCTATAATGATGACTAATTGCTTTTGGTGTAATAACTCTTTATATTTTTGAGCCTGAGTTCCAAGTATGATTCCTTGCTGTCTTTGTTACTCTGAAGCAAAGACCATAAGGGCTAGGTTTGATCTTCTTTTAACCTTCTTCATGTTTTTATGCCCAGCAACCTGCATGGTTCCTGACACTCAGTAGGTTTTCAGGAAAAACACATTTACTGAGGGAGTTGCACATTGGTCCCCAAGAATCTCTCTATTTATTCAAACTGTAATGTAATCCACAAATTTGAAGTTCTCTCATCAGATATAAAAATGTCAAATATCCCAAAACACCACCTCAGCTCTCTGCTCATGCATTTTTTAATATAGCCACCAAAGAAGAGCTTAGTATAACAAGTTGAATTTCTAAAGACGCCCCTAAGCAATTTCTGACCTGCTGAAATGAGTCTTTCTATGGAGGAAAATAGATAGAATCACTTCACCTTTAATTGATTGAAGATGATGGTACTTGGAACTATTTTTGAGAATAATTTTTTGATCTAAAGGGAAAAAAAGGACATGTGTTTCTTCTGAGTGCTGCTTTTTCATTGTTCTAATGGGCTCTTCACTATTGTTTTGTCTGAATGCAGTTTTTTATTTGTGTTATTCCAGACGTGGTCCTGCCACAAGCATCTTTAAACCAGACATTAATAGCATAGTTCACAGTCATTACTGCCAGTGCTCGAACACAAATATTGCATTTGTGTTTGCAAAGGCTACACATCAGATGTTAATTAAGTGCATTTGGTTTTTTTTTTTTTTCCTGCTTAAACAATCTGGCATAAAGAGTTTACGTCTATATCAGTTCACCATAAGGTCTCTACAATATCTGAGTCGTCAGCATACAGTATCTGATAAATACAGTGTTTCCATACAAGAAAATAACAGAATTGTTAGGAAAACATCAGGCCTGTTATAGTTCCCTGTGAAATAATAGGAACTGGTTCTCAGTTTCTTTTTCTTTTTGATAAAAAAAAGTATTTAACAAGGAGTAAACACCAATATTTAGAATGATAAGTTTTTCATTAAAGAGCACATGGAAAGTGGTATCATACCAAAGATTTTTTTCCTTGTTTTTAGCTTGCTTCAGGGCGTTGTGACAGTTGTGTTGGAATAAAATTGGAATTTGGGTTTTGCAGAGAGGAGACACTGCTGCCGCCAGAGCAGCGGGTGCCAACCTGCAGGCAGCGGGAGCGGGCGGAACTGCAAACTGAGAAACAAACTTTCACATCAGGTTTCTAATTTTAGAGCAAAAATTGGAATTATTTTAATTATACAACATTTACCTAGAAATACGATCTGCTGGGATTAATTATCTTCCTTATTTCAAAATTTTTACTAAGTTTAGATTAGCATAAAGAATCGAATTCAGCATTTGAATAAGGTCAATGCCACTGCTGGATTTAAACGCAGAGTTTGATTCATTAGATGTGGACCGCCATGCTGATGCTGGAGTTGGGAAAGATCACATGGAGGAAGTGGGGAAGGCATGCATTTGGGGAGAAAGTAGTTTTTTTTTCCTCCTTTACTCTTTTCCTCCCTTCATCCCTCTCACCCTCCCTCCCTCCCATCCTTTCTTCCAAGGGAGAAATGGGTCATGGCCTCATAACCCCTCTGGAAGGAAACTATTAACTGATTAGGTCAGAAGA
The DNA here is from genome assembly GCA_004026765.1 of Micronycteris hirsuta. Taxonomy (NCBI): domain Eukaryota; kingdom Metazoa; phylum Chordata; class Mammalia; order Chiroptera; family Phyllostomidae; genus Micronycteris; species Micronycteris hirsuta. Next base: position 72,721 of record PVJI01000455.1, read on the forward strand.
CGTCTCAGATTTATTGATTTTATCTGTTTATTCATGGCTTACATGAGATATAGCAATAAAACAAATTAAATTTGTGTAATTAAAGTTTCATAGAAGAATTAAAATGCACATAGCAATGGTATACGTGAAAAATGATCATTCTGTGTTAATTTAAATTAATTTCTCTTATTTTATTTAAAAGATAAAAGTTACTTCTGATGTTTAATTTTAGTTTTCTAACAAATAATTAACTTTTAAGTATGCTTTTGAAGGCATTTTAAAAATAGGGTTATTTTTAAAATGAAGCACATCAGTGTTGGGACAAGTGTATTCTTTATCAGACTGTTGTGCTCTGGGCTTAAGATCTAAACTTTGTCCGTCTTCAATAATTTATCTTAGGTGATGAATTCATTTATTAACAGGAATGATCACCTTTGGAAATTCTACTCAAAAAAGGACAATTACTGTGCATGTGGTAAAGGGTGCGAATTTGCTGGGTGTGGGATTCAGGAAGTGTCCTTGTGGCTCTGGGGTCGGAACGGTCGATGGCATTGTAGTGCGGGACGAAGAGCCTTGGGTCCATGTGATTCGCCCCTCAAGCTGATAGATTGCACGTGAATATCTGAATCTTGATTGGGCATATCGAAGTTCTGAAATAGCAAAGTACAGTAGGCCCAAGATATATTTTGAATAGTTATGCTTACTGTAACCCAGTATATATTCATACTCTTCAGCGAAACATGAGTGAGGTTGTTGGAGTGGTGGTAAAGATGAGGTCACTTTTGGAATCAGAATAGTGTGTGTATTCCGATTTGAGGAAATGGGACTATTTGTAACATTACCTGTTGAGGGGTGTGGGAGAGAGGAAAACCATGCTTGGATGTTTTCCGTTAATGAATGACATTAGCATTGACAAAAAATTTTTTCCAATGTACTCTGTGAAATGTTAAAACTGATATACTTCTCAAAGATATTTAGAGTAAGTGATTGGTGTATGAGATTATGAGCTAGAGATGTATTGACTGTTAGGAAATTTAATTTTTATGAAATCAGCATTATGGAGAAGTACTGTAATCTGATTCATTTCTGCAGAATTCCCAGTAGAAAGAGGCCCAGCCTCGGGAGTTGAAATGTTTCATTATGTGTACATGTGTGGGAACAAATGAAATGTGGTTTTCATGTGCTGATTTTCTGTAAAATGTCTATTAGTATGAGAGTGCCTAGGCTAAGGCAGCAAAGCCCCTAAACCACGGCTGTCTAGGGGGAAGTGAACCCAGAAGGATACTGACATCATGAGCAATAAGCTTGAAAGTAGCAAGAAAAAGCTATGACAGTAACATAATGTTGACATAGTAGCGAAAGAATTGTCATGTGCTGAAGATGAGGTCAGCCTTTTGTCTCCCATCAATCCCTAATCAACTTTGCTTTCAGAAATGGAAGGATCCCCCAAAATGAAGAAACTGCAAACCTAAGCTTTTTATACCAATGCTAATTTAACCAAGTTGTTCATCTTATAATGTAAACTATAATTAGAGCAGGGCTATTTATGTAACATGAGCTGCACCACATTTGAGGCAAGAAAAAGAAGGACATTTGCCCCTGGGCTCTAAAGTAGCAGGGCTCTCAGTGGCATCGGCAGTCCCAGGCCCTGGAGAAGCCGGGGTAGTAGAAAGAAGTGCCTCCAGCAGAGTGTGCCAAAGAAGGTGTGCACAGTTCTCCAAACCCCGCCAAGCCCACATTCTCACAAGACACAGAGGTCTTCTCCCTCCCCAGTTTCAAGGCTGTTTGTCACTTTTTAGTGACCTCCATCCCTATCCAAGACTCTTGTTGAGATTCATTTGAATTGGGTGTTAACCTAACTCAGTGATAACAGGTGTGTGTTTGGAGAGGAAGGGATGGCTACAGAGTGTGATTTATTCCAGTTTTCTACACCCTTAGGCCTGATGCTGAATTCCAGCCCTTGTGGAGATAATGCTTGGAAATGAGTGAAAGGCCAAGGCTTTTTGCTGCTGTTGTTATTTAATACTAAAGCGTGCTTTCCTTTTTCTGTTGCTATTTTGGAAAGTTTGAACTCTTCTCAATTATTGTAGAAAAAACAACCTTCAGATACTTTCAGAGTAGATAAAAGTTTCTGCTTGTAGCTCAAATAGCTCTGTTATAAAACATACATACATGTACAAGGTCTGTTCAGAAAAAGTCCAACCATTGTTAATATGATGGGAACAATTTGCGTGACATCGATGTAATCTGGCAGCCAAGGAGAGTGGACTGGAATGCTCATGCATGAACAATGACAACTTCACTGTACTAGTCAGTGGGGGCGGTAGATGCTGCTGAGTGAGCATGTGTACTGTGTGGTTGCATTTAAAATGACTGAGTGTATATTACAACAGATTTGCATCAAATTTTGTGTTCAGCTTGAACATTCCTTTGTGGAAACTATTCAGATGATTCAGAAGGCTGAAACTATAGGCAGGTGGTGATTGGCAGCTTCATCATGACAATGAGCCCACTCATGCATCATGTCTTGTGCAGAGTTTTTTGGTGAAACATCAAACCACCCAGGTGACTCAGTCTCCCTACAGTCCAGATTTTGCACCCTGTAACTCTGGGCTGTTTCCAGAACTAAGATCACCTTTGAAGGGGAAGAGATTTCAGGCTGTCAATGAGATTCAGGATACTATGACGGGGCAGCTGATGGCGAATGGGAGAACTGTGTGAGGTCCCAAGGTGCCTACTTTGAAGGGGACTGGGGTGTCATTGTCCTATGTACAATGTTTCTTGTATCCTGTATTTTCTTCAGTAAATGCCTCTATTTTTCATATTACATGGCTGGATACCTTCTGGACAGACCTCATATATAAAACCTTTATAAAATTCTGGAGTTGATAATGAGAGGTATCTGTATTATTTTAAAATAAAACCAAATAAAGCTAGCTCCTTAGATTGGCTAAAGAATAGAAATTCAGAAGGAGTTTTTTGCTTTGGTTGATTAACATTTTTAATGATTTAGGCATCGGCGCCAGCCCATATGTGATGAACTGCAATGTCACCATAGACTCTCAAGACTTGGCTTTGGGAAAAGAGATTGCCAGCGCCATTCGGGGCTCCAATGCAAATGGACTGAAGGGCGTCCAAGCGATGGCTTTTCCCCATGAAGGGAAAATTGAGATAGCGTGCAATGTAGAGAGTTTTGAAGACCAAGAAGCTACAGAAACCTCAGAAGATTCTCGATATGTGGCTTACAGTGTCCTTGGCAACCATTATTCCTATGTATCTCCTCATTACATAGAAGCTCAAGTTAAAAAGTTGGCGGGTGATCAAGGAATTGGTACTATAGGGAGAGCGTTAATTGGATTTACACCCCAAGAGTGCAAGAACTGCGCTGAATATGCTATAAAAGAAAGCATTGGAGAATTCTGGAAGATACGGGGAGGTGTTTTCATGTGATCCAGTTTAAGGATTCATGGACATTTTAAGGAAGAACATCAACCAATACAAAATTATTTTTTAGCCAATAAAGATGAGGGGAAGATACAAAGAGCTTGGTTATGCTTTGTACTGGAAAATTAGAAGCATTCTTTGTTCAGTAACCCACCTTAAACAGATCATTTGTAATTGCCCTGTGATATTTCTAGTTGTCATTAGAACTTTGCAAGAACATATTCTGTATCAAGTTTATGCACTTGGGTGCGTTAGAAGCCTTCCTGAGTCAGCTGAGTAATATGGCCATCGTGGCTGAACCACCTTTAGTTACTGTGAACAAAACCAAAACTGGACTTGATTCCCTTGGTTTCCCCAAAGTCTTTATCCCCAAGTTCTGTATTCAATTTTCATTTGTCAAGTCATCAGTTTTTAATGCGTGCTTTAAAAAATTAAGTATTGAGTGACTAAAAAGTGAAAAGAATTATAAAATAAAATTATTCTTTCAAAGCATGATTTTTTTTTTGCCTTCCCACTTTTAGGAAGACCTGTTGTTTATTCCAGAAATAACTCCAAAAACCCAATTTTTCTAATTTTTTAATGTTTATATAGGGAGATGGAATGGTGGTGTTGGCCATGGCTTATCCTTTTTGAAATTTAAATGGAAAGTCTGAAAATTTAGGGAATATATTGCTTTTGAGCAAAGAGAAGAGTATCAGTGGAAGAATTTTATTTGAAAGAAATTGAAATATGTAGTCATCTTGTGAACTGAAGAAGCCATTTGTTGATTCTGGAAATTTTATGTAAATCTTTAGTATTTAAATTGCTTTAGTACAAGGTACTTTTTAACCATAAAGCACAAAGAAATGAATTTTTTCATTGATTTTGTTTAGCAAAATGGTCTTTCCAGATCTTTTTGTTTAGCAATGGTCTTTCCAGATAAGAGTCCATAACAGGAATTTATTTTAAGGAATCCAAAATAAAAAACGAGATTGGACTCAATCTTTTTATAGGATCCAGTAATCTGTCCTGATATTGTTTCACATACATTTGACTCTTAAATCCGATTGTATTAATTCTGTTCCAGAATTATGCTCCTTTGGTGTTTTCTTTTTGCTGTCAATATAAATACCTAAAAGATGTGGAAATGATGGACTAGGTTTGGTTTGCAGGCGTGAGGAAGTTTAGCTGCTGTGGTGGCGAGGGCTGGGAGAGCTGAGAGGCGGTAGCGCCTAGTTCTGCTGCTGCTTTGGGAAAGGCCGTGTAGCCTTGTGGAACGAGCACTGGACGGTGAGTGGACTGGAGGTCTGGGTTCCAGTCCTTGCTCCGATCTTCCTTGTAGCCACAGTTCCATCCCCTATAAAATAGAGAAAAGATTTCTCACCTTAACCACAGGCTGTATTCAAGGGAACTAGAGGGAAGTACTTTGTAAGCAGAAACGTAAAAAGGAAACATATTGCTAATACCTTTCCATATCTATTCTAGAGTTACGGGCATCAATATTCAACGGATGAGAGAGGTAAAAGCACATGGTGCCACTGAGTTATTTGGGGTTGTAAGAGGATTTGGTTCACTTGCCAGTTAGCTGAATTAGCCTCTCCAGGTTCCTATCACTGCGTTCCAGGCTTCTGGCTTTGCGCAAGGCCTATTTAAAACCGAACATCTATTTAATGGGTGTAGGGTTCCGGTTTCGAAAAGTAAAAAATATCCTGGGGAAGGTGGTGATGGTTGCACAAGAGTGTGAATACTTAATGACATTGAACTTTATATTTAAAAATGGTTAAAATGGTAAATTTTACATTATGCATATTTGACCACAATTAATTATTCAAAAGTATATATTCCACAAAAGTTTAAAAAAACAAAAAAAACCCACAAACATCTCAATAAGATAGTTTCACTAAACCCATAGTTTCTAAATAAAGGTTTGGCAAATTTCTTACATCCATTAAATATAGAAACATATAAGACCTGTTTTTCCCTTTTTAATCTATTATGATGGACTTTGGAACTACATAGGAGATTTAGTTAATGGTTTAAAATAGAGCTGCTTATATTTGGCCTTTGATCAAAAACCAACAATTTACTATTTTTGTTATAAAGGACTTTCGAAATGAGTGCATCGCGTCCTACCTCTTGTCCATATCCTGATCTCTCTCTTCTTTTCTATTGTCCTTCTCTCTTCCCCTCCTCCATGGCTCCAACTGGTCTTTAGAAAATCTGAACCAGCAGTAAGTTGCTGTAGGTTTAACCCGTGGACAGGCACCATATCATTAACATTTTCTATGCCTGAGCTGGCAGAAGTAGCTGGGATAGATCGATAACAACTAAGGATTATCAAATTAGGTTGAGAAAATCTGACAAAATGAACTTAAGAAATACCCTGACTCATATTTACCCTTTCCTCGTATTGGCCTCTTAGAAGCAAACCGGCAGTTTCTGCCAGTGTTTCCGCAGCGTTTTTTCTGTGGGACCACAAAGTGGACATTGTATGGAACGTGGCTTCATAGCTCGTTTCACCTCCATCTCCTGTCAGGCGACTTTGCCCGTGACTTCGTGCGGGTTGTTAATAAAGCAAATGGATGTGGGCAAGGAGAGTTACATGTGATCAGCCCTTCAGTGTTTCTGCCCCACTTGAAACTTTAACTTTTAGTTTCTCCGAACAGGGACAAGGAAAGCAAACGCTAGGCTAGGGGGGCGCAGGGGCTTCTGTTACTGTTTTTGTTGGGGGTGGTGTCGTTTGCTTCCAACCTGAATTTGGGCTCAACTCCACAGTAAGTTAGAACTACTCCAACCTGAGGGAGTGGGGCAGGCTATGTAAAACATAGCTGCAAAATAGAACGAAATGGGGGGTAATATTTTCATTCCTCAACATAATGAAAAGCCTTGCTCTGTAATTGGTTTGTACTGTCTTGGAAGTGGCGTCCGTGGTCCACAAAGGACCACTCTGTGAGGGATCTGAGAGGAATTTATCATTCCCTCTGGCTGAGCCAACGCAGGCTTGATATACAGTTTTGTTTAGTATAAATATTCTCATGTTACTGTTTACTCTGTGGGGATCCGAGGATCTCACTGACAGGGTACGTGCTCCACTGCCTCGCTTTTAAAAGGCATTTATTTGACTCTGTTGTTTGTACTTGCCCAGAAACTTCAGAGAACGGCCCAGGAACTTGTTTGATAAGCATCCAGACCGTGCTCCGGGAGTATGTCGTGCTCGGGGGTTAGAAAAGCTTATTGTTTTAAGCAGGCCTGCACATGGCCTCGAAGGGGCCCATTTTTCATAGGTAAGAACAATTCAGACACTAACAGCAGTCTCTTAGATTGCTCCTCTCAGCCGTAAGAAGAGAGCCTGCTGAGTGTGGCTCTGGTGGGCCTCAGCCTGATGTTGGATTACTCTGCCATTTCCTTTGTCCCTATTTGAAATATTCTGAGGCAATTTAGTTTGTTGTGAATTAAGATGTGAGCCAGAGACCTAAACACGGGATGAGTTTCTCTTTGTAACTGTGTAGCATGTGCGTTGTCCAGCTTTTGTCCCCCGGCCCCATGCCCACCCTTCTCCACGCTGCTTTATGCCTCTGGGACTCTGCAAACTCCGTTTCTCCTTTGCCAGCTGGTTCCCTACTAGGCTGTGCCAGTGTGGGGTGCTGGGTGGGGGGGCTGCCGGGCTGGAGGAGGAGAGGGCTTGCTCCTTCCTGTCTGCTGCTTGTTTCTGGCAGCCTCACCCGAGCAATGGCGGTTAACCTGGTGGTGGGTCTTGGTTCCAGGCTCCAGCATTTAAAAACATTTAAAAAAAATTTTTTTTGACTCTTTCAGAGCTAGCCTTGTCGTGCCCCTCGGAAGCAGCAGCCTTGGCAGTTTTGCCCCCTCAGAGGTCTGAGCCCCAGCTCTGCCAGACCTCTCCTCTGAGCTTCTCAGCTCTGAGAACCCAGCCTCGGGCATGGCGCTCCCTGCAGTTGTATCTCTGGGCCACCACGTCCTCTCCTTGCCCTTTTAGTTCCCCAATAACTGTTGGCCAATTTTTAAAAATAGTATCTCTTTTTAAATACTCTGTGCTTTCTGTGTTCCCTCCTGGATCCTGTCAGAAGTAAACCTATCAGCAGACTAAACGGAAGGAAACGAGAATAAGGCAGAACGTATTCAGTGTGGATGTAGTTACTAATGGAAACAGCCCATGGATGATCACTCGCCTTTTCTTCTCACTAGCATTTTATTCTCTTCATTTCGTTGTTTTCTTACTGTCGAGTTCTATCCTATCTTCCCTTTCACAGCCTCACACTTCTTTCAGCGAGCAGGGTGCCTGAGTGTTGACTTGCAGTAAGACCGAGATGTATAGTAAGCCATCGGGTGCAGTTTTCACCATTTAAAAGGTAGACCGATTTAATTGTAAAATTTAAAGAGTGACAGTCTTTTCAGGATTATAATGGTTACTTATCTTTCCTTTTGTACCCATCTGCACCTACCAGGTGGATGATGCTCTTTAGCTGGTGGCAGGAGCCCAGACTACCAAGCCTTCTTCCCCAAACTTTCTTTTCAAAACCTTTCGTGTATCATCCTATTAACTTTTTCTTAGGAAACCCAATCTGCAACCAGTCACTGTGTTCTAACCTCTTAGGTACCTCTATCTTTATGAAGACAAGCTGCTTTGGAAAAAGTAATCATTGTTATTGATGTAGTCTAGCAGTAACCCATTGTTATAAAACTATTTTGTTTCTGACAAGTGTAAATAATTTTTGGCAATCGACAAGTATTGTTTTCTGTCTACCCTGAAATTATGTTTAGTAGTTTATCTTCCTTCGTGATACTGCTCCTATGTTTTACATGGATAAAAGGAAGATAAAATAGCAAGATATAAGGAAAGAAGTCTTCTGTGAGCCCGTTCAACATCATTAATTGTACCTATTTTTAATTAAATTCCAACTAAGTGTCAGGTACTAGCATGTGATTTTCACAACAACCCGATGGAGTAGGTGACTATGAAGCAATAAAATTCCCCAAGTTCTTTTAGCCTACTGGGTCAGCTAGGAGCTTCCTGCTACCGTATCCCATATCCTGGAGATTTCTACCATTGGCCTACCTTAAACATCCCTTGGGCCCACATCCTCAGGATGGCAGGCCTCTCCTCCTAGTCCCAGTTGGCTTTTGTCTCCAGTTTCTTGTGATCCAGTTAGAAGTCGGACAGCTAATTGGTTGACCCTCCGCTTCTGTGGAAGCTGGCCTATCTCAGAATCCTGAAACTTCTCCTAGACCTTAGACTTCTCCAATTCTTCCGTAATCTTTCCTCACTTAAAATGTCCTTCTGGTCTGTCTTTTACACAATGATCATCTACTGAGTGATTGCTCATTTATTCTTTCCTGTACCTGGAAGATCCATCAGCTTGAGAGCTTCCCCCCCCTAGACTATCAGTGCCTCCTCTGCAGGATAGTGATGTGTTCTGTTAGACACAACTCTGTTTCATCAAGTGAGGAAGTGGAGGCTGAATCCCCACAGATTTCTCCCAGATGATTTTTTCTGGGTTGAGCCACAAAACTCACTGCAACTAATTGGGAGATTCCTGGAATCAGTCCCACTGTCTTGAAAGAGCCAAGTCAGCCATAGGACCCACAATGGTCCCTATCAGTGTTTCAGTCAGCAAGGAAAATTGCCACCAGATGGTGCCAAAACTGCAGCCAGGACCAGGATAGATTTGGATTGTGCAAGCCAGTACCCCAGAACGTCTGGCTGGTGGAGTGTATAGAGTCACTTGGGTTATTTCTTTTATTTTGAATTGACATTTCCACATTTTATGCAATTGTGTTTTTAGGACTTGACACACTGAGTTATGGCAGGGTTTTATCGCTCTCTTATTTGTCTTGCTGGCTAGACTGTAGAGTCCCTGAGGATAAGGCTTTAGTCACAAGTATTTATTGAGCGCTTACTGTATTCGGTGGGGCAGATTTACCATGACGCTCATGAAACGTGAGCCACAGGTGCCCTCACTTCCACGAAACCCTTGTAAGGCCGGGGACAGACCCTTGTAATAATTGCTCGTATCATCATATGATTCGCAAAACTTTCAAATGTAAGATACTTTAGCCACAGTCTGTTGAAACTGCTGTCTCTTCCCACTTGTACGTCTTCGTTTTCTTCCTTACATGATTGGTGGTACCGGAGTGGCCAGGAGCAGCCTCATGGGCTTGCAGCCTATGCAATAGCACAGGGTCCTGAACTCGGTTCAGTGGCCTGCTGCCACTGAAATTCTGAATGCTCTTAAAGAAGAGGATCCCTATTGTCATTTCCACTGGGCCCCACAAATTATGTAGCTGGTTCTGGGAATGGCTGTGGGCGTTTCTGGATGCAGTTAAAGGGAAAATTGAGTTGGGGTAATTAGGATTTAGTGGGATATATTTATGTGGTTCATAGTCACTTCCATGTGTAGTTACGAGTTGCCGGCTCTCGCAGGGTAGGGATGGCTTCCAGGAACCTTCCTCTTACCCACTGTGCGGTGAGACACGAACACAGGCCAGGAGATTATCACAAAGGAGTGTGTCCTCCGGGGCCCAGCACCAGCACTACAGTGTGGACAGAACACAAGGATCCAGAGGAATGGAGTGTGTGAAACATCTTTCCAATCATTAGTGGCATAAGTTGTGAACAAAGGATGTAGTTCTTAATAATGTTCATCTAAAACCAAACCTCTGTCCTGAAGGAATGTCTGTGTTGATGTAGCACATACAGTTACAAATACACCAGATTATTTATTTTTATGACAATAAAATGAAATAGAATTGGTTAAAATTCATGTTTTGGGGACATGAATCTCTGGTAGAACTACAAAGAGCATGTATGTCTCTGTGTGAAGTTGTATGTTGGGAAGTTGCATATCAAACATTAATAATTAAACACAGATTTCTATCAACCATTCTAGAAAGAGGAATGAATTAGCTTGTGTTCTTTTTATATAAAATGACAAGTCATTGCCATTTGGGTAGGGGGCCCTTTGAGTAGGTGATCAAAGAGCATTCAGCCATAAAAGTATGGAAAACATGTGGAAAAGTATTCTGGAGATAATTAATAAAAATGTTGTGTTATTTTTCAGGATTTACAATAGTGATAGTATTTCTGTACTTTCAGAAATGTGTTGTGATTTATTTTCTCAATCAATTTATTTATGAACTTATTTATTTTTCTGTATATGTTTATTTATTTTTTAATTGGGGTATAATTGACACAACAGCATATTTGTTTCAAGTGTACACTGTCACAATTTTATACTTGTATGTATTGCAAAACGATCACCACAATAGGTCCAGTTAACATTCATCACCATATGATTACTTTTCTTAAAGATGGCACTAAAAATTTTATAATTTCAGGCTTCACAGAACCCATGTGCTGACTCATACATTATCTTATTTAATCCTCACACCCTTTATCTGAGATCGATATTATCCCAGCTGTTCAGGTGTAGAAACCTGGGCTCAGGTTAAGTAACTCCCTCGAGGTCACACAGTTGGTAAGCTGCAGGTCCAGGTTTGTATTTGGGTCTGTCCTTTCTGAAGTTCATGCTTCTACTCATTGCTCTCAAGTTTCTGGAGCAGCATATCATTTCCTCAAAAAATTCTTCTAAGACCACCAGGTTAGGCTATGTGCTCCATAGTGTCTGTCCTTTCTTTCATAGCCCATATCACAGTTATTTAATTGCTAAAGTAAATGCCATAATTACATTTCAACCTCCTTGGATGAAACTGTTTTATTTACAGCATAGGGGTCAGTGTGTATAGTCACTGAATTAGTTCTTATAGGTCTGTTGATTTTCAGAGGCACCTCAGAGCTGCTTCTGACTTCAAACTCTTTTTCAACTTTCTTCCTCTCAGGCAGAGGAAGGGTCTGGGAGTCACAAAACATTAGGCTCAAAATTAACACCCCGAGAGTGTTAGGGTACAGCTGAAAATGGAGAGATATGGTTATTTATGCATGTATGCCTTCATGTGGAAGCTTGGTCCTTATTCTAGGTACCAGGTATCCATATCCAGGGGGATGAGGGTGGTGGCCTTTCATGCCATAAGTGTATTTGTTTCATAGTTCTGTATTTTTGTAAACTGAGTCATCTCAAAATGGAGGAACACCTGTATCCAATTTTCTCTGGAATGTACAACCAAGTTCTCTTATACTCCTTATTTCAGATGAGGTTTTCTGGATGACACCATCTGGCAAATGTCACTTTGATTAAAGTAAATACGCAGCATAGTTCACACTGGGAGCCTATTTGAATTTCCCTAAGTAGCCGCACATTACAGAAGCAGAAGGCAGTCAGCTCTTGGGCTTGGGAGAACTTGAGAGCGTTGCATTCCACGTTTTGGTGTCAGTCGGATGGCAGTGTGTGGCCTACTGCGCTTTGAAGGGTTTTGTGTATTTTTCTTTTCTTACCATTGGGCATTTTTTTCTTTTTCAGTTTATTTTGACACTGAGAAGAAAATATATAAAAATGTAAAAAAACTTAGCTTTATGATTGCCAAGTTTTTCTTCCAAACTAAGAAAAGAAACCAGTTGTTGAAAAATATGATGAATGGTATCCTTTGTTTTATTTTCAACGTAGCACACGAGGGCAGTGCCCCTGGAATGGGGCCAAATTCCCCGGGCAGGAGGGAGCACTGGGCCGAAAGGAGGCCTAGTGATTTGGGGGGTGTCAGTTGGTGGGTCAGGATTTCCTCTCAGACATCGCAAACATCTCTTTCTTCGCTTCCGTGGCCGCCCCTCCTATCTTGCAGTCACTCGTTGAGTTTTCAGTTCTTGCTACTGATGAGGATGTCATCTATTTGTAAGAAAATGCCATTGGTACAATGTGGGGCTTCCAAGCCTTTAAGTTGTGGTTTTCCCAACTTCCACAGCTACTGACTTTATTTAACTGTGGGATCATGTATGGTTGAGGGCAACAGTCAGTTGTTAATGTGTAAGCAAACCCTAGGATTGTTAGCATTATTCCTCCTTTATTGTTGTCTTGTCACCAAGTGGTTTGGGAGAGCCAAGGAGCAGAGAGCCCAAGCCCTTTGTTCTGCAAGTCAGCCTCAGAGCCGTCCACTTCTGCTCTCTCTCCCCTCCAGCCACGCACTGCAGTGAAGAGGAGGGGATGGGTGGGAAGTGTCACGCTGCACTGTCGAGGAAGTTGGGGAAGTGCCTCAGATGTCTTTAAAGTATCCACATGTTTCCTAAGAAGTTAAATCTAAAGCTTCTCCATGGACATGGGGAAACTGTAGCTCAGGGGAACCTGTGGCACTTTCCCAATTCGGAAGTCCCTTCTGAAAACTCTATGTACCTCGACTGAAGTATTTAAGTTATTATAAATTTAGTTCTCCAGGCTGTTTTCCCCACTAGACTGTGCTCTTTCAGAACAGAGGCTGTTTTACTCACCTTGGTAATTCCAGTGCCTGGCATCAGAACATCTTTGTTGAATTAATTAATGTACAAATAACTGAACTCAGAGCCCAGCATTGGGTCAGGACTAGACAACTCTCTAGGTAGAAGATGGTTTAATCATTTCTCAGCTGACTTGAGGTTTTGTTGCATGACATTGAGTTACATGAGAAAGTACATTCAAAAGAAGGAACTAGGGAACAGAAAATTTGGCTCAGCTGATGTGTGAGGCTGGGGGAATGGGGAGAGATGCCAAAATTCTCCATAAAGACAGGTAATAAAGTGACTCCAGAATGCAAACACCTGACTCTTACCTTCCCATGGCAGTGTCAGCAGAGGGCAAAGTAGGAGTCTGAGTGCCTCACATCTTGTCCTGATGCCATTACTCTCAAATTTAGGCTGTCTGTTTTTTTTAAGTATATTTTATTGATTATGCTATTAAAGTTGTCCCATTCTTTTTTCTCCCCTTTATTCCCTCCCGCCTGGTATCCCTATTCCCTCCAGCATTCTCCCCCTACCTTAGTTCACGTCCATGGGTCACACATATAAATTCTTTGGCTTCTCCAATTTCTGTACTATTCTTAACCCCCCCCCCCCACCGTCTATCTTGTGTCTACTAATTATGCTTTCTTTTTCCCTGTATGTTCTCCCGTTTCCCCCTCCTCTCCCCACTGATAACCTTTCATGTGATCTCCAGTTCTGTGATTCTGTTCCTGTTCTAGTTGTTTGCTTAGTTTTTTTTTTTTGGGGGGGGTGTAGGTTTAGTTGTTGATAGTTATGAGTTTGTTGTCATTTTACTATTCGTAGTTTTGATCTTCTTCTTTTGCTTAGTTAAGTCCCTTTAACATTTCATATAATAAAGGCTTGGTGATGATTAACTCCTTTAGCTTGACCTTGTCTGGGAAGCACTTTATCTGCCCTTTCATTCTAAATGAAACCTTTGCTGGGTAGAGTAATCTTCGATGTAGGTCTTTGCTTTTCATGATTTTGAATAGTTTTTCCAGCCTGTTCTTGCCTTTGTGGCTTCTTTTGAGAAATCAGCTGACAGTGTTGTGGGAACTCCTTTGTAGGTAACTCTTCTCTTGCTGCTTTTAAGATTCTCTCTTTATCTTTAATCTTGGGCAGTTCAGTTATGGTGTGTCTCGGTGTGGTTCTCTTTGGGTCCAACTTGTTTGGGATTCGCTGAGCTTCCTAGACTTGTGTGTCTTATTTCCTTCACCAGATTGGGAAAGTTTCTTTCATTATTTTTCAAATAAGTTTTCAATTTCTTGCTCTTCCTTTTCTCCTTCTGGTGGCACCTCTATGATTTGGGCATTGGAATGTTTTAAAGTTGTCCCAGAGGTTCCTAAGCCTCTTCTCGTTTTTTGAATTTTTGTTTCTTCATTCAAATAAAGAAATGTTTATTTCTTCCTTTAGTTCCAAATTGTTGATTTGAGTCCTGGTTTCCTTCCCTTCACTGTTGGTTCCCTGTATATTTTTCTTTATTTTACTTTGTATAGCCTTCACTTCTCCCTTTATTTTGAGTCTGTACTAAATCATTTCTGTGAGTATCCTGATTACCAGTGTTTTGAACTCTGCATCTGATAGATTGTCTATCTCATTGCTTAGTTCTTTTTTGGGAGTTTTGATCTGTTCTTTCATTTGGACATATTTGTTTGTCTCAGCACACCTGTTACACTGTAAGGGGCGGAGCCCCCTTAGGTATTCACCAGGGTGGGGCAACCCACTTCTCTGAGCTGTGGGGCTGTAGGTGGGGGAGGGGTCAGAGAGAGAACAATGCCACTTACTCAGCTCTCACCCTGCTTTCAAGAGACTAGCAATTTCTCCCACCACCACAACTCTCACAGGACTTACAGCCAGAGGTTCTGAGGCTTTATTTTGCCCATGCTGGAACCCTGGGATGCATGGTCTGTCTCGCTCCCCAGTGGTTCCTCCCAGTTTGTCCACACACAAATGTGGGACCGCCGAGTCTGCCAGCTGCTGCCTTGCCACGCATCCTCTCCACCCTGGCTGCCCATCTCTGCCCCTCCTACCAGCCTGGATGAATGTTTCTTCTTTAACTCCTTGGTTGTTGGGACTTCCATACAGTTCAGTTTTCTGGCAGTTCTGGTTGGTTTTTGTTTTTAAATTGGTTGTTTCCTTCTTTTCATTGTGCGAGGAGGCGAAGCTTATCTACCTACGCCTCCATCTTGGCTGGAACCCTAGGCTGTCTGTTAAATGCCCCACGATCCACTTGTAAACTCTTCAAGAAAAAATGAAGCCAAGTTCTGTTCTGTGGCCACCAGATTGGAGCTTTTCTCTCCCTGCTTCATTCAGTTAATTGAGCTGTGCTGGAAAGTTCAGTAATTTATTCTGTGGAGTCTTTCTGCACAAACAATCTGAGGCTGAGGGAAGGAGACTTAGCTGAATCTCTCAAACACTTAAAATGCAGAATTCATGTTTTGGAAAACACCAGTGAGTCAGTGTCCTTAAATGTCATCAATAAAAGACAGTCCCCATCAGCTTTCATTAACTGAGCTCAGAGTTGCCTCCTTTTATTGCTTCTCACATGTTTACAGTATCTCATTCTTTCCTTGATTCTGGATTTTCACACCATATGGCCACGTCTTTAAGTCATTTTTCAGCTGCTCTATTAAATAGTAAAATGAGATTCAGAACAGATTTCTTTGATTTTAAAATAGCATTTTGGATGTGTGGCTTTTTTGTAAATAAAAAAAGAATTAAAGCACTCAAAAGCATGAAATTTCAGGTATTCTTACTCAGACAGTGAAATATGTAGCTTTATACTTACTCTTAGAGTAAATATATGCTTATCTTGTAGAATTTCACCTATAGTATTATTGATTCGTTCATTTTGCATATTGTAGTTCATTTCCACTTAAATAAGATTTAGCCTTTGCTTTTACTAATGAGCATAGATTGAAAATGAAATTAAAAGTATGCCTTTTATAACTATTCAATATTATATTTCTCATTAGAAATTATTGTTGTAGCTTATGATTAATATATACTACATATCAATAATTGTCTATTGCTATAGTTGTGGTTATGATTCTGATATTTAATAAAATAAAATGGAGGAGGATTCAGCTATATTTTACTTTTCTCTGGAATATTTAGTGGTCAGGTTTTTGAGCAGCTAAAAAAGAGAGGGTGGTACTGCCCACACTTGGGTCCCACAGTGTAGAGTTTGTCAATGAAGGCTCAAAGCGATACTCTTGCAATTTAATACAGTTTATTTTTCAAAGGATTAGACATTTAAAAGACTATTAAATATTTACTGCTTGTTTTCTGACCCAGAAAAGACATTTTGGTGTAAGTTCATTTTTTTTAAGGGTAATACTTAACAAAAGAAAACTGCTGCATGAACAAATTTTGTAATATGAGTACATTTTCCATTGATTCAGACTTTAGCAGCATGGACTGTGTCAATCATAGTTAATCAGTTTATGAGTATGTGATCTGAAATCTTCAATTATCCATTACAATCTGGACATTGACTAGCAGAAATGACTGACCTGGAGTTGATTGTTTAAAGTTAAAACCAAGTGCACTCAACACTCAGAAGGTCAATAGACTCTTAACTGTAATTCAATGAAGTCAATTTTAAGTAGTATACAGTTGGGGAGTGTTATAAATACAGTTCATATATTATGTTATATTACATTTATTATTTATATTTTATTGGATTTATTGAGGTGACATTGGTTAATAAAATTATATAAGTTTCAGGTGTACAGTTTATATATTTTAAATCCAAAGATTTCAGTTGAAGATAAGTTCATTGAATGAGTATATTTTGATTACTATTGACATTTTTAAGTTTATTATTTAATATGATACATAGGAAGGTAGCAATTTGGAACAACTGTTTTAAATAATTTACATAAAATTCTGCTTTTCCTGAATTATCTTGGCATATTCATTGTCTTTATTGTCATTGTGACAAACGTCCACAATATTTTTAAGTGGCAGTAACAAAAATTTATTTTTAATCATGTTTGAAATTTTAAAATTTCAATCACCTCCACATGTTTTATTGTATCTTTTTTGAACCTAAATCTCTGAAAGAAATTGAAGCTATCTCACATGTACACTATTTCGAGAACATAAAGATTGTCTTCCAGGCCAAATTAAGAGGGCTGCTTGTTTTCCACAAAGCAGAATCATTACCTAAAAGTTAGTGGCAGTAGAAAACCATATGGACATGGTGCTTTTTCTTAAAGATGTGAAATTAAGAGAGCAGCACTTACCCAAACAGGGGAAGAAAGATGAGTGATAATGTGTTGTAGACAGCCCACTGACAGATGAGAGGGACAGACATTTCTCAGACTTATGTTGTTGTTTTCAGCCTGGCAGGGAGCCGAGGTCTCCTCCTTGGAGGAGGTCCAGCAGGGGATTGGCGAGAGGTGCCAGTCTTCCATTGTTTCCAGATCATTACCTGGCAGGAGGCAGCTTATTCCTCTCAGAAAAGTATTTGCTCCATAACTATATAGATTGAGGATCTACTGTGCCAGGTGGCGTTCTAAGAGAGAGAGGAATGAATGAGGCAAGGTGCCTGCCCTCAGGGAGCTTGCTTTCTAGTGGCTGCCTACAAATAAACAAGTGGAAAAATTGTCAGGTGATGCTCATACCACACAGAAATATAAAGCAGAGTAAGGGGGATGTGGTGTGGGACCTGTTTGCATTTTTGAAAACAATGACCAGAGAAGGTCTCATTGATTAAATGTCTTTTGAGCAATGATAGGGGGTAAAGGACAGAGTGCTGGTAGCGGAAGAAGTCAAGGCAGGAGGACAGCTGGAATAGACCAGGCAAGCCCTCATCTCTATCCATCTTAGTTCAACAGTGATATTTTACACAGCGTAGCAAGGAGGGAAGAGACACCTTACAAGAGTATTCAGGTCCAAGGATCCCTTATTCTTTAATAAATATAGTCTTGGAAAAACAACTTATCATCTCCTATTTATGGCAGGGATTGGGTTGGGCACTGTGCAGCAGTCCAGGTTGAAATTTTTAGGATGACCTTATCTCTGATAAGGAATCTGATGCTCAACTGAAGTCATGTGACTTTCTCAGACCCACATAGCTTTGAATGGTGGAGCCAGCCCGTGACCTTGGGTCAGTCTGACCCCAAGGTCCCACCTTCAAGATGGTAAAATGCCTGGGAAAATGGTCACATGAATGGATTATTAAAATAGCTTCAAAATGTGACAAATGGCAGTGTTCTTAACTGAGTGAGAAAGGCTGAATTGTCTACCGGGAGAAGTCAGAATAGCAAATGGCTACCAACCTTTGGTTGGTTTCGTCTGGCTTGCCGTTTAAGGCCGCGAGCTCTTCCACCACACAGAAATGGAAACGTGGCTGCTATGGCGTAAGGTTGGACCCTTTGGGTCCGTGACTCCCTTCTCCCCTCAAACGGGAAATACTTGCTTTGGCCACAATGCTTGCTCGCTCTCTCTCTCTCTCTTGTTTAATGTCTATGTACTTGATTGGGAATGCTGGCTCTTCTCTACAAATGTAACTAGCCCACTATTATGAATCAAGGCCACCCAGTTCCTTTAAGCAGGCTTGGATATATATTAAAAATCTTCCAGCTTCCAACTTTTCTATCAGTTCATACTCACATAGATAATATTAGTAAGATTAATATCCATTCTTATTCATCTGGAATTTTATATTTTTTAGTATGTCTGTTACTTTCAATGATGAAACTTAGAGATTTCTCTCTACCTCAGGTACATCAGCCAGGGTACTGATTTTTTTGAACATCAGGGTGTGGAAAAGTGATCTTTAAGTGGGATAACTAGAGATGCAGATCTTCCTCTTTATGTCACTCCTTTCTGCAAGGTTTTGGTCCTACACTTTGAACTAACCTTGCAGGGGAAAAAATGATAACGACGTGCAGTGCACATATAACAAGTATCTGTTAAAACACTAGCTCTGGAAAGAAACTGACATTTAATGCAACACAGGAATTTTCTCTATTTCTTTTACCAGATTCACATTACAGCTGGTTTCAGGTCTTGGTCGGAGTGCTTGTGAGTTCTTGATGTCAATGCCACATGTTTCGAAGGGAATGTCAATCCATTAGTCATTTAGAGCCTCCCTGCATTCATGGGTTCTATGCATTTTTAAAATACTGGACTTCATATTTTTAAAATGAAAATGTCTGTATCAAAAAACTGACTTACAGTTTTAATTGTCGTTGTAATCAAATGATAACTAGCTCTGAGGAATGGATAAAATTTTGTGGTGAAGGTTCACAAGGACAAAATGGCTGAATAATGCACTGAACAAAACTCTGAAATACTTTGATCCTTTCTGTTCTCTAGCTTGTTTGTGGTAATTTTATTATTTTTCTATTGATAATAAACATTCATATATGTTTTTCTTTCTGTCAGTTGCTTTTCAAGTATATGTCCCTCTTCCTCGTTTATTCCCAGTTTACACTCTCAGAGGGTTTCTCTGGAAGACTAGACAAGAATTAGGCCTTTATTTGTGTCTTGCCTAATTTGGTTTTTTTTCAATGTCGTGCGTTATTTCCATTTCTAACAGTCTCATCGTGTTTCTAGGGGAACTTTGGGCACAGGTACACTTGCAGGCACTTGGAGGTGTTAATTACATGTGTACAAGTGCGGCAATTAGGAACCAGAGCGGTCTCTAGCCAGTGTGTGGTTCCAGAAGCATTGTGAAATCGTTGTCTTCATGTGTGTGTTCCCTAATCCATCTATTAAATACACATCAGAAAATTATAAATTTAATAATATGTTTGAGAATACAACGAGAACCCACAGAGAAGGAGAAAAGACATGTTTCTTAATTTAACCAGAATCAGTGGTTAAATTACGTATGTTTGGTACTAGGCTATTTGAAAATTTAGAAAATAGTCCCCACAGTTTCTGTGTAGGATCTTGATTTGGATACGACGTATACACACATGGAGGAGTTAGAGAGCAGTTTGAAGCCATGCATGGACACGAGAAGGAGGTAAAAGTGTATGCTGGGTATACATGGACTGTAGAGATAAGAAATTATCAGAGGGAAATATAATCATTTATGCAGGAAACATGACTGAGAAGGGTGAGAATATTAAAGAGTGAGAATGTGAGCAAGAACACAGAGTGGGAAATGAGCAATATGTGGATGGGCTGTGGGAGGCGCGTGTGTGCACAGTCAACACCAGAGGTACAGAAAGGACGGCCTTGGTCTTTGCCCTCAAGGAACTCCCAGCCAAGTAGGGAACAGAATATGCAAACTACCATTATAGCACCGGTGATAAGTATGTCATAAGAGCAGAATAATCCTCTGATGGAGGAAGAAAGCTTCTTGAGGGAGGAGGTAAAATTTGAAGAATAAGACAGGGACTTTCGGGCAAAGAGAATAGCAAATTTAGTTGGCTAGAAGTAAGTTTCTTGTGAGAAACAATATTCAATGTGTTTTAAAATCTAGTATCAATTATTTCTAAATTTACCCAAAGAGCTACTACTTTGTGAGACATTCTTGCACAATTGCTTTGGGACTTCATATTTCAAGGATTTGTGAAAATTGGTAACAATTGTCAAGTATAATAGAAAAACTGTAATTTTTCCAAAATTCCATCTTCAACCATTTGTAAGCTATTTTTAGGTTTTTCCTTCTCAACAAAACTCACAATGAAGTATGTTTTTACACATAAAATTGTATGAAGAAAAAAGGCAAAATTCATCACAGAAAACATTTTTATCTATAATTGTCTTCTATTGAAATTAATTCACATAAGTGATGTGATTTTTTAAAAATTGGAAGTATATACAAATATAGTATCACATATAGTATATAAAATATACTCACATATATACATACACATGTGTACGTATTTGTTTGAAAAGGACACCTTATATTTGCTTGAAGTCTCCCTCTTCATCTTGTACTGTAGCACCAAAAATTTTTCTTTATATTGTTAGTCCTTTGAAAACTACAGTCATCAAAGTAAACAAAAATAGATGGACTTGACCATATAATGTTATATGGATTTAACATAAATTTCATACTATGTACAATGACACTATTAAATGTGTTAATACAACACATAAAATGACCAATTCTCTTTAAATTTTAGTGTTTAGCATATTTGTTTTGATTGTACGTGTGGGAGCTGTGAGAACAGCTCTGCAAAAATACTTTGCAAGTTACTATAGTGACTAAATTGTGGCGCTTTATAATGTTGTCTTTCCCCTGGGTCTTAATTCAGTTGCATGGTTTTTCAATCACAATCTAATAGGTGGCATTTAAATTTTCCTATTTTTTAAAATTGTACACCCACATATAGGCTTAAAACTACATAAATGTATAATTTTTCTCTTTTTCTCTTTCTCCCAGAAAAGGGATGCTGGGATCCCACATCCCTTTCCCCCTCATTCTAATAAACTATGTTCACAAATGCTATGTTGCCTTTCATTTTCCCACCATTTTCATACAATTATGTACAGGCCTCTATATGCATGTACAAGAATAAAGCAGGACTTTATGGAAACCCTTGCAAGTTAATTGATATACAGTAGTTATATATTTTTAATGGCTACTTAATATTTCTATTGTGAATGGAACATAATTTATTCAACCACTTTGTTTCTATTTTTCTACCATGAGTGGTGTTTCAATAAACGTCATTATGCACATGTCCTAACTTACTGATGGTAGTTTTATTTCTATGGGATGGGTTCCAAGAAGCTGGGATTGCAGGGTCAAAAAATATGTTATATAGTTTAAATTTTTATGGAAGTTACTGTGTTACTTTCCAAAAGGACTGAAACACATTACATTCATACCTCTCAACATTTGCGAGCATCTTTTACACATGCCCCTGCAGTCAATGTTGTAATTCTCTTCAGTTTTTAAAAAAAAAATTTAAGTGTATTTTATCTATTATGCTATTACAGTTGTCCCATTCTTTTTACTCCCCTTTATCCCCCTCTGCTCTGAACCCCCTCTGCTCTGAACCCCCTCTCCTACCAGCATTCCTCCCCTTAGTTCATGTCCATGGGTCATACGTATAGGTTCGTTGGCTACTCCATTTCCCACACTATTCTTAACCACCCCCTGTGTATTTTGTACCTACCAATTATGCTTCTCATTCCCTGTACCTTTTCCCCCATTCTTCCCCTCTCCCCCTCCCCACCGATAACCCTCCATGTGATCTCCATTTCTGTGATTCTGTTCCTGTTCTAGTTGTTTGCTTAGTTTGTTTTTGTTTTTTTAGGTTCAGTTGTTGGATGTGAGTTTGTTGTCATTTTACTGTTCATAGTTTTGATCTTCTTTTGCTTAGATAAAAACATTTCATCTAAGAAACATTTTAACATTTTATATAATAAAGGCTTGGTGATGATGAACTCCTTTAACTTGACCTTATCTGAAAAGCACTTTACCTGCCTTTCCATTCTAAATGATAGTTTTGCTGGGTAGAATAATCTTGGATGTAGGTCTTGGCTTTTCATGACTTTGAATAGTTCTTTCCAGCCCCTTCTTGCCTGTAAGGCTTCTTTTGAGAAATCAGCTGATAGTCTTGTGGGAACTCCTTTGTAGGTAACTCTTCTCTTGCTGCTTTTAAGATTCTCTCTTTATCTTTAATCTTGGGCAGTTCAATTATGGTGTGTCTCAGTGTGGTCCTCTCTGGGTCCAACTTGTTTGGGACTCTCTGAGCTTCCTGGACTTATATGTTTGTTTCCTTTACCAGGTTGGGGAAGTTTTCTTTCATTGTTTTTTCAAATAAGTTCCCAATTTCTAGCTCTTTCTCTTCTTCTTCTTCTTCTTCTTTTTTTGGTACCCCTATGATTTGGATATTGGAACATTTAAAGTTGCCCCAGAGACCCCTAAGCCTCTCCTCATTTTTTTTGAATTCTTGTTTCTTCATTCAAATAACAGAATGTCTATTTCTTCCTTTAGTTCCAAATAGTTGATTTGAGTCCCAGTCTCCTTTCCTTCACTGTTGGTGTATTTTGCTGTATTTCACTTTGTATAGCCTTCATTTCTTCCTTTATTTTGCATCCGCACTCAATCATTTCTGTGAGCATCCTCAGTGTTTTGAACTCTGCATCTGATAAATTGGCTATCTCCTTGTCACTTAATTCTTTTTCTGGAGTTTTGATCTGTTCTTTCATTTAAGCCATATTTCTTTGTCTCCTCATTTTGGCAGCCTCCCTGTGTTTGTTTCTATGCATTGGGTAGAGCTGCTTTGATTCTCTGTCTTACTAGTGCGGCCTATTGTAGAAAAGCGTACCTGTTCAGTTGTACGGGGTGGAGCCTTAGGCAATTGCCAGGGCAGCGCAGCTTGTGTCACTGCTCTGTGGCTCTGTGTGGGGGAGGGCTCACAGAGGGGACAATGCTGCTGCCTAGCCTCTGGAATTTTGCACAGGAAGAAGCTATCTCTCCGAACTCACACTTAACTTTCTCCCCATAAGCCTCTGGTGCCCTTCCTGCTGTTGTCTTGGTGTCCAATCCCAGGGGATGTGGGTCTGTGTGAGTCCTAAGTCCATTGGGGGCCCTTTAAGAGGAGTCTCTTGAGACTCCTGCAGTTTCTTCTGCTGCTCTAACCCCCACTTGTTTTTACTACCAAAAGTTGTGGGGACTTACCTTCCTGGTGCTAGAACCCTGGGCTGAGTGGTTTGGACTGGGGATAGTATCCCTCGCTCTTGAGGCATCCCTCCCATTTCTCATCCACCACACATTGATGTGGGACCGCCAGTTCCTGTCTCCATGCCTCTCTGCGCCACTTCGCATCTCCACCCATCTCCGCCCCTTTCAGCGTTGGTGCCCCTTCTACCCATCTGGACGATTGTGGCTTCTTTAAATCCTTGGTTGTCAGACTTCCACACAGGTGATTTTTTGACAATTCTGTGTGATACTTGTTTTGTAGTTGTATTTTTTGCTATAGTTGTGTGCAGAGTCGAGGAGTGTTTACCTATGCCTCCATCTTGACCACAAGTCTATTTTTGTAAAGATTTTATTTATTCACTTTCTATCCATTCAACTCCTGCCAGGCCCCATCCTGCTCTCTCTTGTCTTCCTCCCCTTCCACGCTCCCTGGTGCACCCTTCCTCATCATTATTATTTTAATTTGCATTTTCCTATTAGTGAATCCTTTGGCAATTTGGATGAGTTTAGAGAATATGTTTATTTAAAAATTATATTTAAGAATTGTCTATTTATATCCTTGTCCATTTATTAGATTTTTCACTTTTTAAAAATCAAATTGTGAGATCTCTTTGTATATTATATCTGATGCAAACATGTTTTTCTATATCCATCATTTGTCTTTTGTCTTTCGGGTGTTTTATGCTATGTACAACTTAAAAATCTTTTTTACAAAGCCCTTCAAAAATAATTTAACATAAAATCATCTAACCCCTTTTTCTACTTCCCCCAAACAAAGCCCTGCTGAAATTCTAGTTAGAATGAAATATGTTTATATAATTGACATTTTAATGAAGTTAAGTCTTATCAACAAAGAGACCAGAATATTCTTCCACTAGTCAGATCTTAATCTGAAATCTTGCCATAGTCTTAATGTCCTGTGTCTTTTTTGGAAAATTTATTCTTAGTATCTTATCATTGCTACCATAAATATAACTTTTTATTTCTATGTACCTAAATGGAGAAAATAGATTGATATTTAGATATTTGTCTTATATCCAGCCATCTTGCCAATTTTGTTAATTCTAAAGGCTATTTTTTTCACTTGCATTTCTCAAAAGCTTCCTGGTTGTGCATTTATATTACCAACAAAATACATAGTTTTATACAATATCTTCCATTTTCTATGCCAGCTGTTTTATTTTCTTCAGAAATCCCCAAGACAGTATTAAATAATAATGAAGATACTGAGCATATCTGCTAAGTTTCTAATTTTGGTTAAGATGGTTGCAATGTTTTACCATTTAGGATAATATATGCTCTTGTTTTTTTATTTAATAAACACTCTGCGTTGTATGTTTCTTTTATTTCTATGATTCTTAGAGTTTTTATAATTGGAAATGACTGCTAAATCATATCGTATAGCATTTGGCATTTATTAATATTTTTGATGATTTTCCTTTACTATGATAGATTTACTGCTATTAAATCATTTTGCATTCCTTGAATATATCACCCTCAATCATATTAACTACTTCTTTGGCATGTTGATTCTGTTTTTGCTAATATTATATTTAGAATCTTACATATATTCATAGTGAAATTGACACATAGTTAAAAAATTTTGTATTACTCTTGTTAAGAGGTTTTTATATTAAGGTTATGCCTTTTTATGAAATAAATTCCAGAACTTTCCATTTTTGCTATAGTATGGAATCATTTCAATAAGTTTGCAACTATAATTGTTTAAAGATTAGATGAAATCATATTGTACAGTGACTTTTTCAAAATGATAGCTCTTTTCTGTGGTAATTACCATATTCAAGTTTCAGTTCTTTTTAGGCCGATTTTGGTGATTTATATTCAGTTAGGAAATCATCTATTTCCTCTAGATTTTCAAATTTGTTTTTGATGAAGTTACATATAGTATTTTTATAATTTCTAGTTTCTTTAGGTTTATTTTGTGGTTATTTTCCCAATTTTTTAAAATAAGGAGCACTTAATTCTTTTATTTTTAGCCTTTTTTCTGTAAAAACAAATAATTTAAGGCAGTATTTTCCTCTGCAAAGATCTTGCTGTATCTCACAGATTTTTATTATCTAAAGAGTTCCTAATTTTGTTTTTTCATCTTCAGGGTTTATTTAAGAGAGTGTTTTTTAGATTTCCAAGTTGTTAAGATAATTTTGGTCATTCTTTAATTATATACTTTTAATTTTATTATATTCTGGTCATACAGTATGCCCTGTTAAAATTTCTACTTTAAAAATCCCTTTCCCAAGAATTCTTCTCTTTCCCTTCCATTCCTCCAGAGTACAGATATATAGCCTCTGCCTCAGTCAAAAACAGAGACATCATTGGGGAGGGCTGAGCAACAAGCTAGAAAGAACCTGGTCCCTGAATAAATATATGGAAAAACCTACATTCCTGCTAGGACCTTTCCCTATTATGAGAGAGAAAAATAAGCTACTGTCTTTTTTTTTTTTTTTTAGCTTTTTCTTTGTCTCCCAATTTTATTTATTTGTGCTCTGATATATTTTTTTTGTTTTGGTTTTTTAAAATATTTCTTTAATTGTTCAAATACAGTTGTCTCCATTTACCCCCCCCCCCCGCTACTTCCCCCACCTTAGCTATTCCCACCTCCCTCCCCTGATCCCATCCCTCCCTTGGTTTTGTCCCTGTGTCCTTCATAGTTGTTCCTGTAAACCCTTCCCCCCTCTCCCCCATTATCCCCTCCCACCTCCCCTCTGGTTATTGTCAGTTTGCTCTTAACTTCAGTGTCTCTGATTATATTTTGCTTGCTTGTTTGTTTTGTTGATTAGCTTCCACTTATAGGTGAGATCATATGGTATTTGTCTTTCACCACCTGGCTTATTTCACTCAGCATAATGCTCTCCAGTTCCATCCATGCTGTGGCAAAGGGTAGGAGCTCCTTCTTTCTTTCTGCTGAATAGTATTCCATTGTGTAAATGTACCAAAGTTTTCTGATCCACTCATTTACTGATGGGCATTTAGGCTACTTCCAGCATTTGGCTATTGTAAATTGTGCTGCCATGAACATTGGGGTACATAGGTTCTATTGGATGGTGTTTCAGGGTTCTTAGGATATAATCCCAGCAGTGGAATTGCCGGATCAAAAGGCAGTTCTGAGGAAATTCCATACTGTTTTCCAATGAATGGGTTAAGAATAAGATCAAGGAAGAAATCAAAAAGTTTCTGGAAACAAATGAAAATGAACTCACAACAATCCAAAACTTATGGGACAGGGTGAAGGCAGTCCTGAGAGGGAAGTTCATAATGATACAAACCTACCTAAAAAAGATAGAAAAGCTCAAACAAACAACATAACCCTACATCTACAAGAACTGAAGGAACAAAGATAGCCCAGAGCAAGTAGAAGGAAGAAAATAAGATCAGAGCAGAATTAAATGACATAGAGAAAATGAACAATTCTAAGGATCAATAAATCCAGGAGCTGGTTCTTTGAAAAGATAAACAAAATTGACAAGCCTTTAAGCTAGTGTCTTCAAGACATTGTTTTTGTTCTCCCTGTTACAGATGATCATCAGAGCCCTATGTTTATGAGCTTTATCTGCAAGCTTGTGTTCACATGACCTTTGCATGATGTTTTGACCATTATCCTTATGCAGGAATCAAATTCCTTGCATGGAATAAAAGTTTGCAATGCTTACAATTCCAGTTTTGCATTTAGTGGTAGTGGCACTCTCATCACAATGATACTTGGAAAATTATCAAAATTATATCCTTGGAAAAAATAGAAATGTATTCACGTATTTGTGTAATTTCTATGTTTATTTAAATGTGAAAATTTTTTCATTGACTGTGACAGTGTACTGTGTTTTAGCTGATTGAGGATGCCATTGACTCTAGGCCATTTCCTTACCTTTTTTTTTTTTTTTTTTTTTTTGCCATTAAGAAAGAAAAATTTCTTCCAGTTACATAGCTCAATGATTCAATGCTTCTTAACACTTAGAGTTTTATTTTGTACTTAAAGATTGCTTTTAGACTTCTTCAGATGTAGTTTTTAATCATATACTATTCTTTTGCTTAGGTAACATAGAATGGATGAGTGAAATAAATTAGCCAAGGTGCTCCCGAAACTTCTTCACAGTCAGAGTCTGACCTTTCTGAGTCACTTTCAAAATACAGTCATTGACACTCAAAATGTCTTTTTTAAGTAAATTATTATCCTCTGTGAATAAAGACACAGAATATTTTTAAAGTATGCTTTACTATTGTCTCTGAGGTTTCCTCCCAAACCTCTGCCACCAGTTCTGCAAGTTTTGGTAAACATGTGTGTGGTAGGCAGAATGATGCCCCGTCCCCCCAGGTACCCGTGTCCTGACCCCTGGAACCTGTGCACAGATTCCATGCACAGGGAATTGTGGTTGCAGGTGGGATTAGGGTTGCCAATCAGCCAACCTTAAGACTGTTGAGATTATCTTTGATTATTTGTGTGGCCACAACCTACTCACAAGGGTCTTAAATGCAGAAGAAGAAAGCAGAATCGGAGGTCAGAGTGATGCAGTATGAGAAGAACTTGACCTGTTGTTGCTGGCTTTGAAGGTGCAGGATGCTGTGTAGTCTAGAATCATTTAAATACATTTGCAAATAAAATGGTTTAAAGATTGGCTAAAGCCATATTGCCCTGGTGACTTTTCCATGAGCCAAGGAAAGAGGGGAGCCTTTGGAAACTGCAAAAGGCAAGTGAATTCCTCACTGGGCCCTCCGTAAAGGAACATAGTCCCAGCGACACCTTGATTTTTGCCCTGTGGGATCCATTTCAGATTTGGAACCCCAGGATTCTAAGATGATAACTCCATATTTTTTTAAGGTAGTACGTTTGTAGCAATTAGTTCAGCAGCAATAGAAATCTAGTACAGTGTTCCAGCAAAAATACTGTTTTCAGATTGACATTTGACTGACCCCAATTTGAAGATATACCCTGGTTTCAAAGACACTGTAAATGTACCTTTAAATTGATAAAATATGGTAAGTGTATATTAAATAGATGTTGTGGGGAGGGTCATTTTAGGATTTGTCACTGAAGGCTCAGATGGTTTTGTGATCCTCAGAATCTGGTTAGACATTTTAATATCTGGAGAAATTGTGTCACTACCAAATCAGAAAAATATAAAAGGAAATGGTCTTTAGGGCTGGTGGGAATGTATGTAAATAACTTAAAAGCCAAAAAAGTGGTGCAGCAACTGGGACAGGGTGTCACACCTTTTTGTAATGTTCTGGGCACGACATTATAGACTTCAAACAAGGCGGGAGGCAGACAGCTGTCATCCTAGATAAGTACTGACACAGTGTTCGCTCCTGTGGCCATGACACAGCCCGAAGGCGGGTGTAACACAGAACTGTTTAGGATGTCGTCATTGCACTGTTGGTGACTGAGCAGCACTAACTCCAGTCACGTGAATTGCTGCTATTAATAGCTAAAACTTCAAAAAAATGTAATTTGAAATAACATCTACAGGTTATGAGTAAAAGCACTACAACTTGTCTGTAAGATTTCAGAGGCCCTATAGAAAGAAAAGTATCTGGTGATATATAATAACGCAAATCATTTACATTTGAGATTGCTGAAAACACCCCAGAATATGCTCTAACCAAATGGTGAATGAAGCAGCATGCAGAACTCAAGTTAGGGAAGGTGAAAGAATTAATAGTGCTGGGCAGTGAACTTTGACACTTCCTTGTGTAGTTGGGAAACCCCAAAATGAATAGCATTAAGTATTAATTCTTCTTCTTCTTATTATTTTTGTTCAAATATCAAACTTCTCCAGCAATCCTAGTTAACTGGGCATGTGAGCTCTGTGTGTTCTAATTGTGCGCTGGCTACAACTCCCTCTCTGATATTGTAGTGGACGCTGTGGTGAACCACTCACATCCCTCTTTCCAGAAACCCTCATTTCCCAGCTGCTTGGACAACGGGTTGCTGACAGCTCACAGATGAGTTTCTTCCTGGGAACTG
Organism: Micronycteris hirsuta; assembly: GCA_004026765.1. NCBI lineage: Eukaryota > Metazoa > Chordata > Mammalia > Chiroptera > Phyllostomidae > Micronycteris > Micronycteris hirsuta. The sequence goes on from PVJI01000455.1 coordinate 102,121, forward strand.
CCCCCAGACTAAGGGAGAGAGCCTGCACAACAACTGGTCGATGTGTAGTAAAAAGCCCTGGCCTCCTCCTCTCTGTCAGGGCAACTCTGAGGGAGCTTCACAGCTCCACCATTCACCAGTGGGCCGGCGGAGGCCCCTATTGCAACTGCATTGCATTTAAAGTCCTTCTGCCTAATCCTGCATCCTTTACCCCCGATAGGTGTTGTTTCTGAGAGTACTCCTCCGAAGACCTTCGCAGTGCAATCCCGGAGTCTCAGAGTTGGTTTCCCAAGGAATGCAATCTACAGCAGGGATTTGGGGGCTGAATAACATGCCGCTGGTTGGCAGTGAGGACCTCCATCACTGGCATTAGATGGAATAGTGATAGTCCCTCGCATACAGTTTTGGTGCAACTCATAAACTTTACCTGGTGGTGAGCAGGGAATCAGTCTGTGTAGACCAGAATGCACTGGTGGAGGAGCATCTCAGGCATGTGAGAGGACTAACGGTAAGGATTTGGGAATCAGATTGCTGTTGCTGGGAGCCATTGATACATTGGAGCAAGACAAGTTTGAGTGTAATTATGCCTCCAAAAGGCCTACTGGGTAGCGTATAATGACACTCTCAAATGTTATAATTAAGGGCAGAAGAGGTTGAGGATCAGGCTCTGAACTTAATTATAAAGGCACAGATTCAGTTCTCAACCGTGGGAGGTTGGCTGCACTGAGGTTGGGGCCCTGACTGGGAAAGAGTGGGACCCTGAGACTTGGAATGGGGACATGTGGAAAGACGTACTCAATAATCCTGAGTCCCCAGATCAATCTGAGCTCTAGGGGCCTGCAGAAGTGTCCCACTCCTCCCTGCTGATGGCTGTCACGGCCTTCCTGATTCAACATCGTGCAGCCTTTAGCTAGTGAAGTGCTGGGCCCGCTGTGAGAGGAGAGGAGTTGCATCCCGAAGGTGCTGCAGGACCAGCTAGCAGCTGGACAGTTGTTCTGCTAATGTGTAACAAAGCCCCAGGCTCCAGCATCAGTTCGGCCCAGGGGAGACACGGGGATTGGAATTAGGTGTGCGGATGCGGGTGATGGGTGGTGCATCTTCTCTATGAAATTATTTCTCCAGGTCTAGATATTGGCAAGAACCCTTACGGAATTGTCCAGTACATTTGGGAAGTTCAGATTCCTTGGCATACTGATGTGTCTTCTAGAATGTTTTGCTTCACCTTCAGTGTTCTAGTCTTGAAATTTTACTTGAGTGAACATCAAAAAAGTCTTTTGCTGAGATAATTTAGCTAACTTACAAAAAACGTATTCCCCAAAACTATGACTCGAATACAGTAGTGCGTATTTCAGTTGGCCTTCTCTTAAATAAGGAAGGCCGTGCTGTGTTAAGTCTGTTTTACTGTCAATGTCTGTTCTTGTGAACTCAGAGAGGTACCTTTGAAGACTGAACAAAGGTTTCAATTGTAATCTGATAGAAAAGTACATGACCAAGTGCTCCTTCTTAGCAAGAAAGACCTTGTGATGATTACCCGTGTCCGCTGACAGGGCCACCCCGGACCGCTATACAAATGCACTGCCCAGATCACTGCGTCGATAGAAGTCGTTTGCTTGTCACAAGAATTTGCAATTACATGAGAATGTCATCATTCCAGGAAACTATAAAGCAATGAACATGTTTATTTTCAGCCACAAAGGAAAAAAATATCCTGAGAACCAGATTTCCTTGGCAGTTTGAAGCATTTATTAGAAAATCTGTAATTTCTTTTTGTAATCCCATACTCAGTGGGCATCCCCTTTAATGGGTGTATGTCAAGCCTGGAGAATTATATGGTACATTCTGAACTTGCTTTGCTGGGAAAATAAGACTCATGACTTAATTTAGAGGCTTGTTTGAGTTCACCACCCTGTTGGCTCCCTCGAAGGCGGAATTAATGTCTTGTGATGGCTTAAAGGAGCCTGAAGTGCTCTCAGGTGCCCTAGACACCGGGAAGAGAGGGCACCGAAATTTAACACTGGTATTTCACCTTAAGTAACGTCTAGTACAAAAAGGTTCTCTGCAAAGTTAGAGACTACTTGGGACCTTTCTGGGTAATCCCACTGGGTGGAGATGATTTTTATGCATTTCTACTGTTTTTATTTATTATTCTTCCTCACCTAGAAATATACTGGCTTTTAGGTGGCGGCTCCTTTGAATTTGCTCCCAATGTGGAGAGAATAAGAATCCCTGATGTGTTAGGAAAATAAGGCCGAGCTCCTGTCTAAACCTAGAAATGTGCTGCTGGCCATGGGCCAGGTGCTGTGACGTCTTGGGTTCCTCCCCATTGTGCGTGGCGGTGTGGCTCCAGACGGACTTCTTGTTCAAGAGGCAGGTGTCTGCAGTTTTAAGCCATTAGGATTTAAACCTACTGTGGTTAATATTTCTTCCTCTTGGTTCACTATCTCTATTATTACATTTTCTTGCCTATTCGATGAGTCAAATTTGCATTTCCTTCATAACAGAGTCTGTTTTTTTTAATGTGAAATTGCTGACATCTTTTAAGCTTCACTTATCCTTCTTCCCCTTTCACCCCACACCTAGAACTCATGAGAAGAAAGTCTGATGCTACCTCCTTTGGTGCTTGAGGGAGGTGCAAACTACACAAACTGCTGCCTGTGTGTGGGAACCCTCACACTGGCCTCAGCCCCTTGCCCCCATCAACACCCAAGCTAGGTGCTTTTGCAAACTCTCTTAAGCCATTTTTGCATCTGTTTTAGAACTGCCGTACTCTCCCAGAAAACTTTATAATGTGAATATGACAGTTAATTTTTGGTGTCAATTTGGCTAGGCTACAGTATCCAGATATTTTGTCAAACATTATTCTAAATGTTTTATTTTATAAAGGTATTTTAAAAATTAAATTATCAGTAAACTTTGAGTAAATCAGATTCCCTTGCATAATGTGGGTGGGCCTCATCCAATCAAAGGAAAGCCTTAGTAGAAAAAGCCTGATCTCCCTTGAAGAAGGAATTCTGCTGGAAGAACACACCTTCAGATGTGAACCGCACCATTAACTTTTCCCCAGGTCTCCAGCCTGCCAGCCCACCTGGCAGGTTGAAGGTTGTAGTTGTAGTCAGTGGAATGTCACCCACTTGGAGCCAAGGGGATGCTTACTGGAACACAGCAAGCTAATTTTAGCAAGGGCAGCTCTTTTTAAAAAAATATATATATTTTATTGATTTTGCTATTGCAGTTGTTCCAACTTTCCCCCTTTGCCCCCTTCCACCCAGTTCCCCACTTTCCCTCCAGGAATCCCTCCTTTAGTTCATGTCCATGGTTCATGTATATAAGGTCTTTGGCTTCTTCATTTCCTATACTGTTCTTCGTTTCCTATCCATTCCCCATCTATTCTGTAACAACCTATTTGCACTTCTTGATCCCTGCACCCTTTATCCCATTCTCCCCTTTCCTCCTCCCAACTCATAACCCTCCAAGTGATCTCCATATCTATGATGCTGTTTTGTTTTTCTTGCTTAGTTTTTTAGATTTAATTGTTGATAGTTGTGAATTTATTGCCATTTTAATGTTTATAGTTTTGATTATCTTCTTTTTCTTAAATAAGTCCCTGTAATATTTCATATAATAATAGCTTGGTGATGGTGAACTCCTTTAACTTACCTTGTCTGGGAAGCACTTTATTGGTCCTTCAATTCTAAATGAGATCTGTGCTGGGTAGAGTAATCTAGGTTATAGGTCCTTGCTTTTCATATTTTTGAATACTTCTTGCCAGTCCTGTCTAGCCTGCAAAATTTCTTTTGAGAAATCAGCTGACAGTCCTATGGGAACTCCTTTGTAGGTACTTACCTGCTTTTCTCTTGCTGCTACTAAAATTCTCTTTTTATCTTTAACCTTTGGCATTTTAATTACGATGTGTGTTGGAGTGGGCCTCTTTGCATCCATCTTGTTTGGGACTGTGTGTGCTCCCTGGGCTTGCATGTCTATTTCCTTCACCACATTAGGGAAGTTCTCTTTCATTATTTTTTCAAGTAGATTTCCAATTTCTCATTCTCTCTCTTCTCCTTCTGGCACCCCTTGATTCAAATGTTAGTACATTTGAAGTTGTCCCAGAGACTGCTTACACTATTCTTGTTTTTTTTTTTTTTATTCTTTTTCCTTCTTGCTGTTCTGATTGAATGTTTTTTCCTTCCTTGTGTTATACTTCCAGGCCTGGAGATAGAGACTCGGCCTCTAGGAGAAGGATTCCACAATACCATGGCCAGTGTGCATGGCAGTGGCTCATCTGTATTTTTCCCACAGGGACCTATAGCCGTTTACTCACCGATATTTACTAAACCCTTACCATGTGTCATGGCTTGACAAGGTGACCCCTACTCTTTGGGACTCTGCAGGAAAAACAAGAGTGAAGTGCTCTAAGAGAGGAAGTCCAAGGTGTTACAAGATGATTTCATTATTGTAGCTCTGCTGTTTTAATTGTAGGTGGTATTCTTTTAAGATCTAAATGATAAAAAACATTTCTTCCCAACAAGAATATTGGGACCATTGCTCCATCACTGGGAAGTGCAGAAATGTTCTGTAGCCTGGAATTCACAAAGAATCTTGTCATTTAGTGAGCTAAATGGCCATGCATAATACATTTAAATTATAACTTACACTTTTCTCATTTAGTGTTTGTTCTTTTATACCATAAGAAATTAATGAGGCTGAGAGTCTTAACCCATGTTTTATGTATTTAAAATAATTTTGATTAAAGGCCTTTTACATATGTGTATTTATCATGAATTCTTGTTCAAAGAACTATTTTTCATGGTTCAAGAAGCAAAATTAATTTAAATCGGCAGCTAATGCACAGTTCACAATTCCACGAGTGAACTGGATGCTACTAACATTTTTATGTGGAGCCTCCTCTAATGTAATGACAAGTGTTGCACTCAGTGCTGTGTCTACTGTAGGAAGAGGTGGAGCACTCGCCTGAAACACACACCGCAGTGGGCCCGGTCACGTCCCCGGGCTGTGGCGTTCCATTGTCCTCAGATTTTCTGGTGTCCTGAAGTTGACTTGTGTGACTAAACTCAATAGTATCTTCAAGTGCTCATCTTGACATTTGTGACATTTTTTACTGAATGAAACTCCAGGTCACTAACACACACACCTGTCATTCCCCATCAGACATCAGAGCAGGGAATAAATTCACGGTCCAGGCTTGTCCAGGATCTCTGGCACATGGCAGTCTGAGGATTGAGAGGATGTTGGCTCTTTCTCTCTGCACATGCGCGGCAAGCTTGCATTGGGTCTGACTGTTCAGAACCCCAGTGTTCCACCACTAGGGGCTGGGTTCACAGCCAAGGAGGAGCCCACAGCCCTGTGGGTTTTCCCTGTGTGTGCATCTGTGGGCAGCCAGGTGCTCCTTGTAGGACACAGTGTGTAATTATGAATATTTTAAATATGGTAGTTGATCCCTTTTCTATTCAGCATATAGCTGTGAGTGAAGCTGCTCCGGCCAGAATACCCTTTGTGGTAGCCTGAATTTATCTGAGAATATTGAGGTTAAGAGACACAGGGTTGTGTTCTCCCCTTCACAGATAAGCAGAAAAGAATGGAACTCTGTCTTTGTGTGGGTGGTAAATTTTTGAAGTGGTAGATGCAGGGATACTGCACAAATAGGTCACAGCTCTGCTGGGGCTTAGGAAAATTTTATCTCACTAGAAGGAATGAATATGTGCTGTTTTTTAAAGGGAAGAAATATACTAAGGATCCAGGTATATTTGGCTACTCAGACATGAAGGCACTAAAAACTAGTGACAGTAGCAGCACAGAATGTTCTGAAGATGTTCCCGGCTCTGGGCCTCAGCTCTGCTGTCTACTCACTGTGAGATGTGGGGCTGTTACGTTGCCTCTAAGCTGCAGTGTTTGCATCACCACAATAGGGAGATTGGGCCAGATTATCTCCGAAATCCTTCCCACTCTATGTGTGATCCTGTGACATGCTCTTTAGATTTCAGGTGAATATGCACCCATACTTCCTATAGAGAGAAGGGATGGCGTCTGCTGTCCGAGGGAGATGTCACTGGGAGCCCAGTACTCGGACAACGCAGGATATACGCAAAGTGCATTTTCAACTGAACTGGCGACGCTGAAGGTGGAGAAGACCCCTTCACCCTGCTGCCCATTTAACTCTGATCATTTGGGAGGGGAGTGTATGGTATTCTTATGGCAGCAGCAGATCTTGGTATTAAGAATTTTCCTGCATGCAAATATATGAACCAAATAGCAATACAATCTTTTATACAGGGTTTATGTTTGTTTTTAAGAAGTCACAACTTTCAGAATATATCCTGGAATCGACATGACTCATCCTGATGTTTCACAACTTCTTTCCAGCCCTTCAGAGGTCAAGCTCCGTTGCGAATACACCGAGTAAAACACAGGCCCTCCACTGCACGCCCCATGTACCATCTGCTTACCAGGCCGGATACTGGGCCAAATGTTACTTACACACACACACACACACACACACACACACACACACACACACACATGCCCGCATGTTTCAGGTTAAACAGAAACTTTAATATTGTCAATTCATTGAGAGATTCCTTAGCTTGGAAATATCCTTTTAATTCATTAAAATAAAATTTGGGCAGTACTTACCTGGAGATTTTAAAAGTTAGATGATGCAAATGTTAGTGAATACAGTCCTTTCATTGTCCTGCTGGGCTGAACAAATAGCAGCGGGTGACATTTGCTTCGGCGCTCTCAGAGGCGGTGTGGCTGTATCACGGGAATGTGGATGCAGGCCGGCCCCCTGCGTGGTGGTTAGGGTCTGAGAGCTGAGCTGCTGAATGAATGACCAGACTCCAAGGGCTTCCAAACCCTGAATTTCCAGGACTGCTGGCTAGGACCTCATGTGGGAAAAATCTGATTTTCTAGAACTTATTGTTTCATAAAGAGTAAAAATTTTAAATTTTAATTGTTGTAGAAAGTCATTTTGACTTTACACACTTCGCACCTCTGACTCTAGCATTGTCATCTCAATCAAATATAGCTATTTCACATTGGGTCTTTTGATAACTAAATCCTATATATATCAAAATTGTATTGATCTGTAAACTTAGTACCAACCTGCAGTATTGGTTTGTTTTCTCTTCCTTTCCTCTACTCTAATAACTACAAATATTAAATATTTTAAAGGCCTTTTCTTACGTTGGTCCCCATACATTTCAGTCAATCATTATTGTCTAGACACCAAAAGAAAGTCAGAAACCATTGCTGGAAGTGAATATTCTGTAGGGATTTTTATTCAATAATAGAGCAATTAAACAGGACATATTATTGAATAATAGAAAGTACTTTCTTTACAATCAGCACACTTAGCAGACACGTCATTAACCATCAAGTCAACGCTTAAGTTCAGGGCCACAGAGACTGTAAAAGTACCATTTTGTAGGTGGACACATTATCTTTCTCTGGAAAATACTTAACACTTGAAGTAGAAAATGAAATACTGAATTTCATATTAAAGCTACAGTTTAGTATGTTGTGATTATCTATGTAGCTATGATACCTAAATTGGTTAGCAAGAACAAAACTATTAAAGTATAACAACAATCCTGCTCATTGAATTGAAAGATACATCCTGAAGCCCTTATGGAATTCTGATCTGCCCTAGTTCAAGGCCACAGCTCGTGCCAAAGGATGCTGGATGTTTCTGTCAATAGGCTAATGTGGTAAGGCTGTGGCAATTCTGTTTACAACTTATCCAGCATGTCAACTTTGTTAGATGATCTTCACAAAAAGTTTATTTGGTGGGGGGCAGGGTACATGTTCTTTCAAAATTCATGCATAAAGTGAAGCTCTTAATATTGTTAAAATTGTGCTGTTTAAAAAATCACACATTTTTTACTGCATGAAATTTTAAATTTAAATTTGCACTTATACTGCTATCATTGCATTGACAGCATTTCCAGCTAGTCGACATTTTAAGGAGGGTTTTGTGTAGGTCCTGCCCAGGGGGTCTCTGCTTTGTTGAGCGATGGGAATCAAGGCACGAGGGGAGCTGCACAGAGAGAGAAGCTAAATGACTGACATGAGAAAGGACCTGTTGCTGTGCGTGTGTGGGGTGTGTGTGTGCATGTGTACCTGTAAGTGGGAGGGACAACAGTGGCTCAGGGCTGAGGATGAGGAGGAGAGCCGGTGACCAGGCCAGAGGCCTCAGTGGGCCGAAGTCCAAGGGAAGACAGAAAAGAGAGGCTGTGTGGTTGTAGTTTCATGGTGGGATTTCCTTTTTGTCTCCTTTTCAAGAGACTGAAGCAAAAACGTGTTATTATTTTTAAAATTGATCTTTTTACTTTTAGGACATTCGAGCTGTTGCGGATTTCGTCCCGCAAAATCTGTGGGGGGGACCACACCAATCGCGTGAATCAAACTCACCCAGAGACACGCTTTGAGAATAGAGTCCGGCAGCCACGGGTCTTTCCCTCCATCTTGGAAAAGGTCTCGGGCGTAGTTCAGCCGGGCTTTTTATTAGAAGCTTTAGGACACATTTACATTGGATTGATTATTCATGGGCTTATGCAGAACAGGGGTTTTCAGTTGGGTCATGAGGATATATGGGAAGGGAATAGTTAAGGGGTAGGTTTACTCAGTAACAGAGCATTAGGATGTAAATTCAGGTCTGGTGGCAGACAGGACCAGGGTAGTACATTAAACAGGAGATAAGTAAATTGAGGGTAAGCTAACTAGGGCTGTTAACTTTTAGGACCATAAAACATTGAGGCAGTGATCCATTAACTTAAGCTTCTTGGCTCCGGGAGGGAGAGACTCAGCAAGTCAGACAATTTCTTAAGATACATTTTTGCCAAATTCCCATTAGAGAATTCCTTTTCCACTGACATGATCCACGCTTGTCCACACGGGAATAATTTCCTCACGCGGAGCCGTGCTCTTTATGTGTAAATTCTCAGGACTGCGTGTTTATACGTGTGTGGAAAGAATTCCCACATCGAGCAAAAAGCACAGAGTAGATGAGAACTCTGCCCCAACACACCTGCAGCCTCTCCCACTACCAACATCTGCACCAGAGCAGTGCATTTGTTCCAGGCACGACCGTGCTCTGGCTCACCATTGCCACCCTCAGTCCATCCCTTCCGTTAGCACCCACTCTTGGTCTGGTATGTTGTGTGGGTTTGGACATGTGTGTGATGCCATGTATCTACCCATAGAGTATTATGCAGAATAGTTTCCACTGCCTTAAGAATCCTCTGTGCTCTGTCTATTCATCACTCATGTGATTATTTAATGCTTGTTGCTGTTGAATATTTGGGGACTGCATCTCGCTGATCTGGATGTTGACATGAGAGAAGGGAGTCCTGACTGTATTCAGGTTCTAGATGCAGGCCGCTTCACCAGGAGTGACACCAAAGCACATGGTGGGGACTCAGACCACACACAAAGCTGTTCTTAGGAGACAGCATCACTGGACTGTGTGTCCGGGTCAGAGAAGCCTCAGGGCTGGGCCTGGCAGGTCTGAGTGCTGTCAAGCAGGAATGCAGAAGATGAGCTGACAGCACTGGCACAGGGTCCTTGAAGGTCCCACTGTGACACGGGGCTGTCATAACGGAAGCTGCACTGGATTCCAGGTTTCATGTGCCTGGACCCGCCGGGGACATTTTTTTAAAGCGTCCACAGTAAGTTTTCTTCCAGTAAAAATAAATGGCAGGCAACCTCCTCTGGGCCCTGGAAAGGGATAGCTTTCAATACCTCTAAGTGTCAAGTGACAGTGAAATCCCTCTCCTATAGCCCACACTTAGTGAGTCAGCTTATGAGATAGAGAGTGGGGAGAATCTGGCCAGTCGATCTGTGTTATGAATATAAGACATGTCAGACGTGTCTAAGGGAAACGAAGGCCCTGGTGGAGCTGAATCGTGAGTGTCAGTGCAGTGAGAGACTCTGGGTTTAAGCTAAGTGGCATGTGGCACAATGGCAGAGAGACAGTCCCTGAAGCCAGGATGCCTGGGGTCAGAAACCAGGTCTGCTGCTTTGTCATCTGTGCAACTTTGGGCAGCTGATGTAACTTCGTTGTGCCTCAGTTTTTTTCATCTGTAGAATGGGGAAGTAATAGTGCTTGCCTCACAGGGTTTGGGGAGGATAAAATGGAGTACAATTCATAATTTAGTCATGTGTTTGTAGTGTCTATCCATTTGGACATGGCCTGACACAGAGTGTGTGCCCTGGCAGTATTTATTCAATAAATACTCCAACCTTGGCATTTAGTGGATGAGGAAAGATTTTTCACAGGGATTTCTCCAGTCTGACCATAAATCCTTATATTCATGAAGTCATTGGTGCTGGAAATTTTGAGATTACTCTCAGCATTGCATGAGGCTCTTTCCTAAGGGATGGTCTATCTGTTCAAACCTTTAGGTTGCTCCATCCCTGCCTAGGTTCACCAAAAACATGTGAGAGTCCAGGCAGATGCACGCAGGGAACAGAAGTGGATAGTGGAGGGTTGGGGAAAGGTGAGGGGGGAGCCGGAAGGAGGCTGAGGAAAGTACCATTATTTCTTCTATAAAGATCCTGGGTGAAATCTTCAGTTTTAGTGGGAAACTACGTAAAAAAGCCTCCTTTTCCCTCCCACCTTGTAAGAGCATACTACATTTCTTTTGTAGCTTTAAGGATGTAGATCACCCACAGATACCAGCGTGTCTCTGGGTGAGTTTGATTCACGCGATTGGTGTGGTCCCCCCCACAGATTTTGCGGGACGAAATCCGCAACAGCTCGAATGTCCTAAAAGTAAAAAGATCAATTTTAAAAATAATAACACGTTTTTGCTTCAGTCTCTTGAAAAGGAGACAAAAAGGAAATCCCACCATGAAACTACAACCACACAGCCTCTCTTTTCTGTCTTCCCTCGGACTTCGGCCCACCGAGGCCTCTGCAAGGAGGCTCTGCAAACTCAGTACAAACTGCAGGTCATGCCTGGGGCAGAGGAGAGTGCAAACCTTCCAAACCCTGATGGAGCACCCAGCAATGAGCCTGGTTTTCCTGCAGGGTCGGTGGAATCCACTTCATTAGTGAGGGTGAAGCCCTGGAAATCACGGGAGTGTTGTCACCTCTGCAGATGTCCCTATAATTGTGGTGGCTTAGAACTGGATGGGCCCTTAGCGGTGCTTCTTGGTTAGAAGACATGGATGTGTTATGACTTAAGACTGGATGTGTTGAGAAATGCCGCCTCAGTCTTCACTTTTCCAGCAGCCCCTTTTTGAATTCAGCATGTACCTAGTGCCTGATCTCTCGAAATGATATTACAGGGCAGAAAATATTAAAGTGGACCCCAAGTATGTTCATTTATGTTAAAATGGAACCTTGCATTTTATAGCAATGACATTATACTTTATAGTTTTCATAATTTTATGTTATTTAGTTATATATAACATATAAGATGAAACATGTTACACACAAATGCACAATTATATATGATATGCTATATATAAATCTGACAAAAGCAGATTTTTTCTTTCCCCCATTGTACAGATGGGGCACTTGAAAATGAAAGAGTATATGATATCACACAAGAAAGGGTAACATTGTAAAAACTCACTTATTCATTTGGTTATTTATTTACTCATCAAATACCTGCTTCTTTCCTGAACCAGGAACTGTACTAAGTTCTGGGAAGATAGAGAACAGACCAAAGAGACCCTGTTTCTCCTGGAGCTTACATTTTAGTGGAGGAAAGGTAGTCATTAAAGGCAACTGAGAGATAAGCTGAGGTAGTAAGAAATGTGAAGACGAAAATAAAATGGGTGATGGGAGAGAGCGGCTTTGGGTTGGATGTGCGGGAAGCCTCTCTGAGGAGATGACAGATATCTGAGGCCTGAGGAAGTCGGAGCTGGCCACACGAAGACTGTGGGCCTGCGCGTGCTGCGTGATGGGAACAGAAAGGACAAGGTCCTGCAGACAGGACACGGCTGGCACCTGAGGGACAGGAAGGAAGGGGTTGGTGTGGCCGGAATGCTGTGGATGAGGATGTTGGGATTTGCGGTTTTACCCTTCTTCCAAATTCATAAATGAGCCTGTTCCTATTTCACGGATTCCGAAGAAGGTGCGAGACTCCTGCGTCACTCGGCCCTGCAAGCCGCAGGGCAGTTGTGTTTGTGTCAGTTCCCCTTGGGTCCCCAGTCCCATGGGTTTGTGTGCAGGTGAGGAACACTGAGCTTGGGGACCCGCTGCTGTATTTATAGCTAGTGGTTAGCAAGGCTGCTGTTTTTCCTGGAGAGCGATATTATCTCATCCAGCTCGCCTGGTCCAAGAGTGGCCAGGGCCTTGCGTTCTGTGCACATGCAGCAAGAACTCGCAGGATGCCCAGGTCCACGGCAGGCAACCGCTCCCAACAGGGCAGGCAGAATGTGCACAGAGGCAGACTTGAGTTGTGCGAGACCTGACCTGGCCCTGGCTAGGATCTGTTCCGGGATGGCACGGGACTCCCGTTGCCAGTTGGTGGCTTTATGCCAGTATTCACAGAAACCTGCAGACTTATTACTCTGTGCAGCAAGCTGTCAGGGTTCTGGCAGGAAACCGCTGATACATTTATGGCATTGACCGAAAAGGGTTTCATGATGTGACTGATTATGGAAGGGTGTTAAGGGAGTCGGGGACCACTGTTACCTAAGTCCAGAGAGAGCTTGGAGCCGTGGAAAAGGGGACAGCCAGGTAACCGCTGCCGGCAAGACAGTGAGGAGGCGGAGTGGGAGTGGGACTGGGGCCAAGATGGGGAGCACCCTAGCCTCTCCTGCTCCAGGTACTCCTCTCTCCTGCTTTATTCTCACTGGGCACACTCAACAGAAGCCTGCAGGCACGGGGGCCCGCTGTGGAGGTCAACTTCTCAGGCCAGAGCAGGGCAGTAAAATGTGCAGAATGGATCCGGATGGCATGTGGAGAATAATCAGCATACTGTATCATTATTTTGTAAAAAGAGATTATCAGAAAATCATTCCATATCAAAAATTACTAAATTATAATAAAAGGTATACTGTATTTATGTTTATAAAAGGCTGTTTTCCTTATGAATCTTTTTTTCATTTATTTTAAAGATACATAATGAAGAGCATTTAACTCCGTTTTTCTAAAATAATTTCCATATAAAATTGGGCTGACTCATCTACTGAATAAAAGGTGCTAAAGGAATTTGTGCTTGTTTTGTTTACATTCAGGAAGGAGCCCTGAGACAGGAAAACTGGATTCTCGTCCCAAATTTATCATTAACTGGTTATAAAATGACAGGGCTGTTAATGGTCTTGAAAGCACTTTCTGGTTCAGTGCTATGTTTGAATACTGCATTTGATCAGGAAAGCAGACTTTCTCTTATGGGGCAGAGCTGTTTGAACTTTGTAATTAGCTTTGCCATATTCTTTGCTTTATAGTATAAATTTTGTTTTCTTTTAAATTCTTATTTAATCAAGGTTTCTATATCCATTCCCATACGAATTCTGGTTTATTCAGATTTCTTTATATATTGGTCAAAACCGATCCAGATTCATACATGATACAAACTACTCTTTCTTAATTTTTTTAATTATATTTTATTGATTATACTATTACAATTTCCTGATTTTTTTCCTGTTGCCCACCTCCACCCAGCACCCCCCCAACCCCTCAGGCAATCCTCACACCTTAGTTCATATCCATGGGTCCTGCATGTAAGTTCTTTGGGCTCCGTTTCCTACACTGTACTTTACATCCCTGTGACTATTCTGTAACTACCTATTTGTACTTCCTGATCCCCTCACCTCTTCACCCATTGCCCCACATCCCCCTCTCATCTGGCAACCATCAAAATGTTCTCCATATCCATGATTCTATCTCTGTTCTTGTTTGTTTAGTTTGTTTTTGAGATTCAATTATTGATAGATATGTATTTATTGCCATTTTATTGTTCATAGTTTTGATCTTCTTTTTCTTAAATAAGTCCCTTTAACATTTCATATAATAAGGATTTGGTGATGATGAACTCCTTTAGTTTTTTTCTTGTCTGGGAAGCTCTTTATCTGCCCTTTGATTCTAAATGATAGCTTTGCTGGGTAGAGCAGTCTTGGCTGTAGGTCCCTGCTTTTCATGACTTTGAATATTTCTTGCCAATCCCTTCTAGCCTGCAAAGTTTCTTTTGAGAAATCAGCTGACAGTCTTATGGGAACTCCTTTGTTTGTAACTCTCTGCTTTTCTCTTGCTGCTTTTAAGATTCTCTCTTTATCTTTAAGCTTTGGCACTTTACTTTTTGTGTGTTGTGGAGTGGGCCTCTTTGCATCCACCTTGTTTGGGACTATAGGTGCTTCCTGGACTGGCATGTCTATTTCCTTCACCAAATTAGGGAAGTTTTTCTTTCATTATTTTTAAAATAGATTTCCAATTTCTTGCTCTTTGTCTTCTCCTCCTGGCACTCCTATGATGTGAAGGTTGAATCTGTTGAAGTTGTCCCAGAGGCTGCTTATACTATCTTCATACTTTTGGATTCTTTTTTATTTTTCTTGTTCTGATTCGTTGTTTTTTTTTTTTGCTTCCTTATGTCCCAAATCATTGATTTGATTCTCAGCTTCATCCACTCTACTGTTGCTTCCCTGTAAATTGTTCCTTCTTTCAATTAGTGTATCCTTTGTTTCTTTTTTTTTATTACTTTATTGTTGTTCAATGACAGCTATTTGCATCCTCTCCCTCCCCTCCCCCCTCCCCCCAGCCCCCATATCCTTTGTTTCTGAATGGATATTTTTTAAGCTGTTGAGGTCCTTACTAAGTTTCTTGAGCCTCCTTATAACCAGTGTTTTAAACTCTGCATTTGATTGATTGCTTATCTCCACTTCATTTAGCTCTTTTTCTGGAGTTTTCATCTGTTCTTTCATTTGGGCCATGTTTTTTTTTTGTTTCATTTTGTTTTGTTTTGTCTCCTTGTTTTGGCAGCTTCCTTGTGTTTGTTTCTGTGTATTATGTAGAGCTGCTTTGACTCCATGTCTTGGTAGTGTGGCCTAATGTAGTAAATGTCCTGTAGGGTCCAGTGGCACAGCCTCCCCTATCACCCAAGCTGCGCCCTTCATGTGGGTTGAAAACACCCTCCTCTTGTAGTTGAGCCTTGGTTGCTGTTGACAGATCAATGGGAAGGATTTACCCAGGCCAGTCAGCTATAAGGACTGGCTATGACCACTTACCACCAACCTCCACCCTCTGTGGAGAATCAGCTGTGCAGGGGCAGGGTGGTCCGGTGCTTCAACATGATCTGTAGCTGTTCGCTGGATGCACAGGCCCTGGATTTCCCAGGTGGTGCAGGCCAAGATCAGCCCCTACCTGTGTTATGCCTGGGGCCACCCTGCCTGAGCTATAAAGCAATCTGAGAAGGCTGTTACTTGTGCTGGACTTGGAGATTCCCAGGCAAAGCCAAGCTGTGAATCTAGGCTGGCTGCTGCTAGTGCCAGGCCTGGAGCTCAGTGAGGCCAACTGTTGCTTGTTTGAGAGGATTTAGGAAGTTGTGAAATATGAGCCAAGACCAGCCATTCATATGGAAAAGCTGTTTGGGTGGGCTCATACGTTGGGTGGAGCAGAGTCTTTGGGGATCTCCAAGGAAGGTCCAACAGTGTTAGCATGTTGATGGAGTCTCAGACATAGCAGTAGCTTGCCCACTCTGTGCGGGGAGGGTTTAGAAAAGGGACAATGGCCTCTGCTCACCTTGATGCCAGACACTTCAGTTTCTCCCTTTATGCCACTTCTAGCCTTTCAAGATGCTACCCCAGTGCTGGAGCCCACAGGGAGTGAGTCTGAGTAGGTGAGTCCATGTGTGGGTTCTTTAAGAGGAGCTGCTTGGGGCTCCAGAAGTTTCTTCCACCAACCTGATCCCTGCTGGTTTTTGCAGCCAGAAGGTGTGGGGACTTATCTCCTGGCACTGGAACCCTGGGCTGGGGGACCTGGTGTGGGGCTGGGACTCCTTACTAATTAAATATCCCTCCCGAAATTTTATTCACCAACGTGGATGTGAGACAAGGCCGTTCCACATCTACATCCCACGTACCGTCTGGATGGATGTGGTTTCTTTAATTCTATAGTTGTCAGACTTCCATTCAACTTGATTTCTGCTGACTCTAAGCGATGATTGTTCTCTATTTTAGTTGTAGTTTTGATGTGGTTATGCGAAGAGACGAGCCATGTCTGCCTATGCCTCTATCTTGACCAGAAGTCATTTGTTTATTCCTTATTTTTTTAAGATGATATATAAAACTGAAGAAATACAGAGTGATTGACATAAATATGTAGTTTCTCTGTTGGCTTCAAAACATGATACTATCACTGTAGTTCTGCAATCTGACACCATCTGTGTGCCCAATGCAATTACACACTCACCACATTTGTGATTATTGTCTGAAGCAACACATTCTGACTTGATGGGGCAGTCATAGGATTTATATTCACACACTGAGCATCCTGGAACCTGGGTCCTGAAGATTCAATTAGATCCAAGCTCGTGGAACATTTTGGGGAACAATTTGTTTTATCAAGTCTCTAAACTTTTGCTTTAAAAAAAGAGCTACTTGCCCTGACTGATATGGCTCAGTTGTTGGGCGTCATCCCAAAGAACCGACAGAGAATTGCAGGTTCAATTCCCTGTTAAGGTATGTGCCTGGGTTGTGGGTTCGTTACCTGGATGAGGAGCATATGAGAGCAGCCAATTGATGTTTCTCTCTCACATCAATGTTTCTCTCCCTCTCTTTCTCTTTCCCTCCCCCTCTCTCAAAACTAAAGTCTTTAAAAAATAGAGTTCTCATAGCCACAATATTTATTTGTTTGTTTGTCTAATTTTTAACAATTTAATGCAGGGGTATCCAAACTCTGTCCTGGGGCCTCAAGCAGCCCAGGATGCTGTGAATGCAGCCCCACACAAAATCGTATATTTACTTAAAAAGTTATGAGATTTTTTTGTGATTACGTGTCAGAATGTATTTAGTGTGTGGCCCAAGGTAACTCTTCTTCTTCCAGTGTGGCCCAGAGATGCCAAAAGTTTCACACCCTGTTGTATTTTTTCCATTACCATTTAGTCCCCTTTTACTCCCCTCCCCCCAGCAATCACCATATTGTTATTCATGTCCATGAGGCCTTTTCCATTTTTGCCTAGTCCTTCCATGCCCCAGCGCCCCCTCCACTACCTGTCATCTGCTCTCCGTCTATGAGTCTGTCTGTTTTGCTTGTTAGTTTGATTTGTTCATTAGATTCCATGTAATGAGTGAAACCATATGGCATGTATTTGTCTTTCTCTGACTGGCTTTTCTCACTTGGCATAATGTTCTCCAGGTCTATCCATACTGTCACAAAGGGTAAAATTTTCTTTTTCATGGCCAAGTAGAATTCCATTGTGTGTCCCATAGTTGTTTTATCCACTCATCTATTGATAGACACTTGGGCTGCTTCCATATCTTGGTGATTGTAAATAATGTTGCAATGATCACAGAGGTGCTTATGTTCTTTCAAATTAGTGGTTTGTGTTCCTTTGGATATATTCCCAGAAATGGGACCACTGGGTCAAAAGACAAATTCATTTTTCACTTTTTGGAAATATTTCCATACTGCTTTCCACAGTGGCTTCACCAGTCTGCATTCTCACCAACAGTGCAAAAGTTTTTCCTTTTTCCCACATCTTCACCAGCACTTGTTTGTTGATTTATTGTTGATTGCCATTTGACAGGTGTGAGATGATATCTCATTGTGGTCTTAATTTGCATCTCCCTGGTGGCTAGTGATGCTGAGCATCTTTTCATATGTCTCTGGACCCTCTGTATGTCCTCCTTGGAGAAGTATCTGTTCAAGTCCTTTGCCCATTTTTTAATTGGGTTGTTTGTCTTCCTGGAGTGGAGTCGTGTTGAGTTCTTTATGTATTTTGGAGATCAAACCCCTGCCCAAGGTATCATTGGCAACTATGTTTTCCCATATGGTTGATTCTCTTTTCATTTTAATGCTGTTTTCTTTAGCCATTCAGAAGCTTTTTATTTTGATGAGAGCCCATTTGTTTATTCTTTCCTTTATATCCCTTGCTCTAGGGGATATATTGGTGAAAATATTGCTGTGTGGAATCTCTGAGATTTTCCTGTCTGTGTTCTCCTCTAGGACTTTTATGGTGTCATGACATATTTAAGTGTCTTATCCACCTTGAATTTATTTTTGTGTGTGGTATAAGTTGGTCATGGAGTTTCATTTTTTGCATGTAGTTCTCTAGATCTCCCAACACAACTTTTGTTGAAGAGGCTATTTTTACTCCATTTTATGCTTCTACACCCTTTGTCAAATATTAATTGATCACAGAGACTTGGGTTTATTTCTGGGCTCTCTATTCTGTTCCATTGGTTTATGTGTCTGTTCTTATTGCCAGTACCATACTGTTTTGATTATAGTGGCCTTGTAATATAGTTTTAGATCAGGTAGTGTAATCCCTCCTACTTTGTTCTTCTTTCTCAAAATTGCCACAACTATTTGGGGTAGTTTACGGTTCCATATAAATTTTTGAAATGTTTGTTCTATATCTGTGAAATATGTCATTGGTATTTTAATAGGGATTATGTTGGATCGATAAATTACTTTTGATAATATGGACATTTTGATGATGTTAATTCTTTCAATCCATGAACTTGGTATATGCTTCCACTTATTTGTGTCTTCCCATCACTACGAATAACTGTATGCCAAGAAATTTGAAAACCCAGATGCAATGCGCAAATTTCTAGAAAAATATAATCTCCCAAAATTGAATGAAGAAGATGCATAAAACCTGAATGGACCAGTAACAGCTGATGAAATCGAAGCAGTAACCAAAAAACTCCTGACACACGAAAGCCTTGGACTGGATGGTTTCACAGGAGAATTTTACAAAACTTTAAAGGAAGAACTAACCCCTATCCTTCTCAGATTATTCCAAAAAATTCAAGAAGAGGGAAGACTCCCAAACTCTTTTTATGAAGCCAGTATCATCCTAATTCCAAAACCAAATAAAGACACAAGAAAGAAAGAAAACTGCAGGTCAATGTCGCTGATGAATGTAGACGCTAAAATCCTCAACAAAATATTGGCAAACTGCATCCAGATACATTAAAAAGATTTCTGTTTTTCAAAATGAGTGTGTGTAAAGGTTTGTCATTCTTGTTTATCTGACAATTTTTCTATTCAAAGAACTGCTCCTGTATTCATTGATCTTTTCTATCTTTTTTAATACTCTATTTCATTTATTTCTGCTTTAATCTTTATTATTTCCTTCTTCTACTCATTTTGGGCTTTGCTTGTTGTTCTTTTTTAAGTTCCTTTAAGTGTGAAGTTAGATCGTTTATTTGAGCTTTTCCTTGTGTTTTGAGATAGGCCTGTAATGCTATGAATTTCCCTCTTAGGATTGCTTTCCCTGTGTCCTACAGACTTTGAATTGTTGTGTCCTCATTTTCATTTGTTTCATGGTATCTTTGACTTCTTCCTTGATCTCGTTGTTAACCTATTCATTGTTTAATGACATGTTATTTCGCTTCCATGTCTTTGTGTGTTTTTCAGTGTTCTTCTTGTGACTGATTTCTAGTTTCATAGCATTGTTGTCAGAGAAGATGCTTGATATGATTTCAATCTTAAATTTATGAAGACTGTTTTATGTCCTAACATGTGTTCTATCCTAGAAAAAATTCCATGTGCACTTGAAAAGTATGTATATTCTGCTGCTTTGGGGTGAAATACTATGAAGATATCAATTAAATCCATTTGATCTAGTGTGTCCTTTATGGCTGCTGTCTCCTTGTTGATTTTTTGCCTGGAAGATCATCCATTGAAGTCAATGGGGTGTCCAAATCCCCAGCTATGACTGTACTTGTTTGGTATTCACAACTTTTTGGTATTAAACTTTTTTAGCTTTTTCTTTTCTGGGTGGCTCTTTATTTTTCCTTCAGTTTTAAATGATAGCTTTGCTGGGTAAAGTAGCCTTGGTTGTAGTTCCTTGCTTTTCATCACCTTGAATATTTCATGCCACTCCCTTCTGGCCTGAAATGTTTCTGTTGAGTAATCAGATGCCAGTCTAATTGGTGCTGCCTTGTAGGTAACTTCCTGCTTTTCTCTTGAGGCTTTTAGAATCCTCTCCTTATCTTTATGCCTTGTCATTTTAATTATGATATGTATTAATATAGTTCTGAGTCCAACTTATTTGGGACTCTGAGTTTCCTGGACTTGTGTGTCTTTCTCCTTCAGCAGAGTAGGGAAGTTTTCAGTCTTTATTTCTTCAAATAGGTTCTCAAGACCTTGCTTGCTTTCCTCTCCTGATATTCCCATGATACGGATATTGTTATGCTTCATGTTGTCCAAAATGTTTCTTAAGCTCACCTCATCTTTTAAAATTCTTTTTTTCTTTTGCTGCTCTGCCTGGGTGTTTTTTTCTACCGTGGCTTCTAAAACACTGATTCTATCCTCTGCTTCATCTAACCTGTTTATTCCTTCTAGTGTATTATTTATTTCAGATACTGCATTCTTTATTTCTGACTGGTCTTTTTTATGGTTTCTATGTCTTTTTTCATGCTGTTGAATACCCTTATATTCATTACTTTAAGCTCTCTATCTGATAAATTTCTTGCCTTTATTTCATCTAATTCTTCTGGAAAATTCACTTGTTCTTTCATTCGGGGTCTTTTTCTTTTTGTCTTCTTGTTTTGGCTACTTTGTATTTTCTACCTTAGTTGTTAAATGAATCAGCCTTAAATGGATCTGACTGATCTAATCAAGCCGTAATCAGTAGCCTGGCTTAAGCACCACCAGGTGGGTCAGAGTAATTCCTATGAGCGGGGTATTGCTTCCCCTTAGGCTGTTACCATTCATAGAGGAGCACTCTGCCTGAGACTAATGGCTCCTGCGGTGTGGGGAATGACTCAGCACAGGGATCCTAGCAGCTCTTCCTTCAGTTCTTTCTCCAAAGCCACCAACCCCAGACTCTCCTCAAGTATCTCTAGTCCACTCTGCACTCCATTTGCCGGCACCCAGGGTAAGTGGCTGCAAACAAAATTTTGTGCTTTGGCCTTTTAAGAGGCTCTCTGCATCTCTAACAGTCTCTCCCAGGCCAATAGGATCCCTCTTGCTTTTCACAGCTGGATGTTATCTGGGTTCCTTTCTGGCTCTGAAGCTGTAGGCTGGGGGGCTCAGCTTGGGGTTTAGACTCCACACTTCCCAGGGGGAACCCTCTAGCCACTAAAATTTCCCTCTGGCAAATATCTTGGATATTTTTTCAGCTGATGCCTGTAGAAGCCCAGCCCGCCTTTCCTGTCTCCTCTGCACTCCCTACCAGTCCTGTTGTGGTGAAGTGGTTTCTTCTGTCTGTCCATGGTTATAAGGCTTCTCTCCACCTAGTGTTCAGTAGGTTATTCTGGATGATTTCTCTACAATTTAGTTGTAATTCCAGATTGGTATTGGGAGGAGGTTAGTGTAGCTTCCACTTACTCCTCTACCATCTTGTATGAACTCTCTTACAATGATATTTAAACACAGGAAATCCTGTGCAAGTCATTTCTTAAGATGACATATGGGAGTAATTATTAACTAGTTCCTCAAAAGACAGAGATGTGGGTGCTTCTTTTTATTTCTATGGTCGGATTTATTAAGAGTCCTGATTTTTGCACTCGGATGACTCTGGCAAGACTTAACATGATAAACCTGAGTAAAAGGATACTGGGAGTAACTAGCTTTATTCCTTCTTTGCCAGGTAAGGAAATGGAAGTCCACAGGCTGGCACTTCCTCATGGTAACACAGGTAGATGGTGACCACGCAGTATCTAGAACCCAAGTCTGTAGCCAAAAGTATAGTTTCACACACAGTACACATATAAGCTCTTCTTATAAAATTCAAATGACAAAGACTTATGTTTTCCTTGACTGCTGTCACAATCCTGATATCCTTCCCAGAATAACCACTGTTATCAATTGATACGTATAATGCACACAATTTTTTTTAAAAAAATTATTGATTGACTTGAGAGAGATATCAATTTATTGTTCCACTTATTTATGCATTTTTGGTTGTTTCTTGTATGTACCCTGACCAAGGATAGAACCTACAACCTTCATAGATCAGGATGATGCTCTAGCTCAGTTGGTTTGAGCACACACTTTGTTTAATGTTTCCATGCATGCACATACATAGACACATATGTAGAAATATATGTCTATGGAGATATATGACATCGTTCTCTATTTTTATAAAAACAAATATTACTGTACTATACATTTTTGTTCTATAATGTTTATCTTGGATATTTTTTTGTATCAGCACATATCTACCCCATTCTTTCAAACTGCTGGCTAATTTTCTAAAATATAAATAAGTCATGACATGTGATGGACATTTAGATTGTTTGCATTTTTCTTCCACTACAAACAATGTTAGATGCAGTACTTCTCAAGGTTTAGTGAGCATCGGAATCACCAGAGGGGCTTGTTAAAATAAAGTCCTGGGCCACAACCCGACAGCCTCTGACCCAGTGGTGCTGGGATGAGATAGCCACCCCATTTCTAACATATCCAACCAGCTCTCAGGAACGTTAACACTGGTGGTCCAAGGAGCATACTTGAGCCATTCTGCTGTAATGGGAGTTAGTGCACAGACTTCCAGTGTGCATCTGTGAGTGTTCTTGCATGGAGGCAGGAGGAGGCGGTGGATATGAAGAGGATTTGCTGGGTCATAGGGCTTGTGTCTTAATTTGACGACACTGAGAAATTATCCTCCAAAGTGGCTATACTGCTTTGTGTATTTAGCTACTCCCCCCAATAGTATATCAAGTATGAGGGCACTCGCTTCCTCACATGCTCACTACCTTTGGTGCTGACAGTCTTTAGTTTGTCCCTGGTACATTTGATGAGAAATGTGCCTGGTTCTGCCTTGATCACTAACGAGGTTGATCTTTCATAATGTGCAGGCCATTTGAGTCTTCTCTTCTATGAAGTGTATATTATACCTTAAGCACATTTTTAAAATAGGTTTACTTTTCTCATCAATTTATGGCAAGTTGTGTATTCAGGATATTAATCCCTTCCCTGATTTGTATGTCTGAAAATGTCTTGCCCAATGCTCACTCTTCCTCACAACACAGTTATATGACTTTACTCCTAATTTTAATGATACCTGAACTGCACTGTTCCCTTTGAGAATCATAAACATTCCAGAATAAAGCATAAACTTCCTTTTAGACCCTCAGTTCAAATCCCGTGACCATGCTGCTAAATGTCGGCTAATGATCAACAAATCGTAGACGACTTGAGACAGGGAATAGGTTGGAGTCTCCCCAACCCCTTTTGGCCAAAGGAGCTCCCACTGTGGAGGAATGTCCCAACCTAACTTAAGGGAATGGGGCCCACAGACGTAACCGAAGTAAAGCAACCTCCATCTTGTCAAAAAGAAATTTCTGTAAGCTCCTGAGTAAAAGTTCTTCTAAGCTACTTTGACACAGAATTATTCTCTTTTGACATATTATAAACATTAAAGAAAATTTAATGCCCATCTGGACAGTCAGTTTTTGCCAATTGCTACCACCACCAGCTGCAAAACTGCACTGACTACAAGCCATCCAGCTGCCACGCATACCCGGTGCCAAGAGAGAGCAAGCTGCCAGCGCTGCTCCAAGTGGCTGGGCTGGTTTGCAGCCAGGATTTGAGGGGGGATGTGCTGTGAAACGCAGTAGTCACGACTCGGCTTTTCAATGAGTGTTATTTGTGTTTGCTTTTTTTCTGGTCATCTACTGTGGGAGGCGGCTGGGGACACCATCCCTTTCCTGGAAATGGCAGCAAAACATGTTGATCCTTCTTCCTCTGCCTTTTATGTACTTGCTGGCATCCTTTGCACTCACATTCTGCTTGCACGCCGTCATTAGCTGGAACCGCCTGGAGCTGCAGAAAAGGGTGCCATCTCTCCAAGACTGGGTTTCCCCAACTCCTAATCTCTCTCCCCATCCCTAATGGCATCCCTCTCCTTGTTTTTTTTTCTTATTTGTTTGGCATTTGTTTTCTCACAAAGTAGCAAGGAGAAACTGCTTCCTCAGCTAATGTTTTCTTAGAAGTATTATATTTGTGCACTTCAGTTGCAAGCACTCGTGGAAGGCTATTTCCTCTCAACAAGAGGGGTTTCTTCTTCCTTTTAGGAGAAAATCATTTTCCTGATCTACTGACATCTGCAGTAGATTGTACCAGTGTTTGCCATATATTCCATTTTCTTTCCCCATCCTGCTTTTCCCTGTGGGGTAGATTGATAACTCATCCTGTCTTTACTGAAGTCAGGAGAAACCATGTGACTTGCTTTGGCCAATAAAATGTGGGCAGAATTGATGTGTGTAACTTCCTCCCAGTAGTTCTAAGAACCAGTCTGTCGTTTGAAATTTTCTTTTCCCCCTGCTGGGAGAATAGCAATGCCCAGATAGAAATTGCTCCATTAGTCTGGGTCCTGGAGTGAAGACATGGAGCAGTACAGGAGCTGACCCCAGACGGACATGCCATGCAGGTGAAAACAAAACTGAGTTCTTAAGAGCTGAGACATGCCAAACAGGAGCTGAGATATTTGCTAATACTTGTTACTGTAGCATAACCAGACCTATCATGACTGACACCATATCCTTTCATTTATAGATCTCTACAATAAAATAGCATGTTGGGATTACTTAGTAGAACATGGAATAGGAAGTCTAGAAAGTTATCCCTAAAACCAGTGCTGCTTGCCTGCTAATGTCTGGCCAGGTTAACATGGGATCTTGGGATATGTGAAACTGCAGGGATCTTAGAGTTCTTCTAAGTAAGCCTTGTTGTCTGCACATAAGGAAACGGGCTCAAAGATGCTCAGTGACACACTTGAAGTTAGCCAGCTGGGTGGTGGAAGACTGTGGCCCAGACTGGAGGAAGCCAGGCCCCCCTTCCATGCTCCGTCAATTGTGCCTTCTCCTCAGGGTTTAAAATAATAGTTCTGAAAATCTTAAGCCCATTAAACTTCCAGGTACCTACTTTAAACCCCAGATTGTCCCCCATTCCCTATGCTACTGCCTCACGTTGAGGACAGTTCATGTTACGAAAATGAAATGCATGTTTGGAGAAGCAAATTCACTATACAGGACAAGTACAAGAGGTTTTTCTTTTAGAGACTGTTCCCAAATATCCACGTTCATGATTCTCTTCACTTTACCGTGCGGTTAAGAATTGACTATGAAACTGTTTTTCTAAGTCAGTCGTGTTTAATTTTATTTTAGAACATGCGAAGGGTTCTACTCCCTTCCTGGATAACAGGCCTTCCTACTTTGTAAGTTGTTATTCCTTAATACTAGCAGAGTTGATATTTACATAATGCTTACTATTACTAATGCGCAGTTCAAAGCAATTTATATCTTTTTATATACTTAGCCCTCACAGCAAATGTTTGATGTATTATTATTAATACCTCTCATTTACAGAGGAGAAAATGGAGGCACAAAAAAGTTAAGTAACTTATCCAAGGTCACACAGTAAGTGACTGGCGAAGCTGGGATTTGCACCTGGGTCACAGGTGGCAAACACAAGACCCACAGGCCGAATCCAGTCCTCCACCTTGTTTTATCCGGCCTGGCACCTTGTTTCTACCCACTGGCAGTGCCGAGCTCCTTGCCCCTAGTTGAGGAGTACTTGCATTTATACAGTCCTAAAATTACATCCGGCCCTTTGAAGGCAACCGCGAGGCTGATGCGGCCCCCGGTGAAAATTAGTTCGACGCCCCTGATAGGCAGGCTAGCTATACGGTTCCTAAGATGATGGCAATGCTGATAAAGATTAAGGTAACAGAGCAGCAACAACAACCATGTGGTTATTAAGTCATTGCTAAGTGCAAGTACTATGTATTTTCATGATGATTTGTGATCCCTAAAATAGGCATTGCAGTAATTTTGGAAGCAGAGGCTTAAAGACATTAAGTGACGTGCCCGAAGTCACATAAATGATGAACCTGAAGTTCAAAGCCAGATCCGTCTGACTTCTAAGTCTGTCCTCCCTTCACTTGGCCATGCTGCATTTTCTTTTCATGTCATCTCCACATAAAAGCAGTGGGACAGAATAAAAATGCTGTTTTTAGCAAATGTTTACTGCTTTACATATCAAATAGACTAAGTTGAATAATAGTTAGGACTTTTCTACCTGGAAACAGAGCCTCTGAGCAGAATAGATGTCAGCCGTCTTATCCAGGAAGTGGAGAAGGGGAGACAGGCACCTGTGGGTGTTTGCACCAGGTGCCCGTGGATGTCTTTTTTCACCCGAAGTCGCCATGATGCTATAATCCTCACAGTATTTCTTTAGGCGAGTTGCTCTTTTCCAAATGTAAAACAGAGGTACAGAGCATTAAAGTGCTCAGCAGCCCGACTGTGCTGTCACTTGTGGGGCTGGCAGTAAAACTGGGGCCCTTTTACTCAGATATCATGTTCTGTGAGATGGATTTCACAGTGCGGACTGTGTGGGAATGTCTTTTGCAGAAGTTTCCAGAGCTGAGGGGAACTTTCTACCACTAAAAGTGCTGAAACTATTTTCTGAAAACAAACAGTGGGGGGAAATATTTTAAAGTTGCACGTGTGTGTGTGGCGTGTGCGTGTGTGTGTGTGTGCATGCGTTTTAATTTTCAGTGAATGGCAGCTGAGTGGTTACAGGACAGGAGCTCACTCTGAGAATCACTGCTCACCGGGACTGCAGGGCACAGCCGTGGGAGTCGGAGCCCCCTGCCTCCCCTCTGTGAACAGGGCTGTGGGAAGCTGCTTCCTTTGTTCTTTTATCCCCGCACCTCTGGGGTGGGTGGAGACCAGAGAATTTTAAGGTGCTGGAGGCTGTCTAAGAAACAACGAGCATTATTTAGAGTATGGTTTTAAATAGTGGCTTAAATAAATGGAAGTTACTTCTTTCTGACGTATGCGTCAGGCAGAACTATCCTGGCCTGGAGCTGTGTGGGGGCCTACGGTGTCTAAGGCCCAGACGCCTTCCATCTCCAGCTCACGCCCCGGTATGCTGCCTTCCTCTGATCTCCCAGGTGCCTTGCTGCCATCCCCGGAGTTCAGCTCATGGAAATGGGGAAAAGGGGCCAGTACACCATTTCCTTCTGGAGCAAGTTCTGGAAGTTGCCTTTACCCTCTGCTTGTCCCATTAGCCATGATGTGGTCACGTGGTGACTGTCAACTCCAGAAGAGCCTGAGAATAAGAGTCTGTGTTCTGGGTGTCCAGATGCAGAGATAAAAATGTTATTACGATGGAAGAAGGGGGGAAAGATATTTGGGGACAATATCAGCTCTGCTGCCTCCCCTGCTTCCTGTCTCCACCACCACAAGAAGGTCCTGAGGCCCTACTTTTCTACAACCCAGTCCAGGCCATAGCTGCTCTTGCCCGTTGGGTGCTGAGACTTCCCCTCTGCAACGTCACAGCAGTTCTCTGAAGGCCGACGTCAGAGTAGCGGCAGGGCTAAGGAAGCATCATCCAACAACCAATAGCAGTAAAGAAACGATCCATCCTCAACTTCCTTTTCTTGATGCATATGGAAAGATTCTATCGTAATCCACAGAAATAGTTTTAAATTCTCCTTTCCTATCTCCCTGGCTCTCTTATCCTCAGAAGCTGTACCCACAAAAAAAAAAAGCCCCAAATAAGCTTCTTACTTATTAGCAATAACTCCCCCCATAATCCTATGGATATTCAGTGCCAAATGGCTTTTTTCTCTCTCCCATCTCTCCGTTTTAAATTATGTATTTCATGTAAATCTGTCTCCCAGTAAGCAAGTCTCCCAGCTCTAAAGACAACACCCCAAGAGGGAGAAGGTGGGTACAGGTTTTCCAGTATCCAGGTGGAGAGGAGAGGGGAGGAGAAAGAGAATGCCCACCATGTAGTCTTGCCAGCTATATTCCCCAGTCCATTCTCCACACAGAGGCAGCCAAAATAATTTTTACACATATAATTTAGTGTAGTGTCACTGCTCTGCTTAAAGTACTTCACTGGCTTCTTACTGGACTTGGGGAAAACACAACTGTCTCTTCCAGGCCTGGGTGACCAGCCCCCTCCCCCCGTTTCCCCTCCAGGTCCTTCCTGCTAAAGGATCCACCTCAGCTGCCCCCTGACCTCAAATGCTCTTCCCCAGCTCCAGCAACTGTCACTGGTTTTTCACTTTCTCTAAAATCCTGTCTTTTCAGAGATGCCTTCACAGACCTTTCATTTGAAAACAAAACAGGTTTGTTTCCTGTAATGGATTCAGCAGACATTGTAGCCCACGTTTGCATGGGACTTTATTTGTTATGGCCTGAAGCCTTCACTGGACTGCGAACCCCAGGAAAGCGGGCACAGCTGCACCCCACGCCCTGTGCCGGCCTCTGTGCCATGGGAGGACGCAGAGCCTGCCCTCTAATCTGGAGCACTGGGGATGTGCCCGTCTCACCTCTCCTCGCTTCTTTTCCATCCGCTTTCTGCTTTACTCTGCAGCCCAGGACATCAAGAGATGCTGCTGCGTAAAGTAAAAAAGCCAAAGCTTACCCTTCCTCAAGGCTTTTTAGGCCCCAATCACCATTTCATCCTAATCTTTTGGAGTCAAGTGGTTTTTATAGTCGGCACTACCACAGATATATGCATTAGGGTTTTCCAGAGAAAACAGAAACCGACAAGGTGTGTCCATATCCGTGTCTGTGTCCATGTCTACATCTGTATCTACTGTGTCTCTGTGTGTACCTGTGTCTGTGTCTCTGTCTCCATCCGCCATGTCTACATCTGTATCTACTGTGTCTCTGTCTCCATCCACCATGTCTACATCTGTATCTACTGTGTCTTTGTGTGTACCTATATCTGTGTCTACGTCCGTGTCTCCATCCACCATGTCTACATTGATACCTACTGTGTCTCTGTGTGTACTTGTATCTGTGTCTCCATCCACCATGTCTACATCGATATCTACTGTGTCTCTGTGTGTACCTGTATCTGTGTCTCTGTCTCCATCCACCATGTCTACATCTATACCTACATTTACCTCCGTAGACAGAGAGAGATTCTGGGGAATTGGCTCATGCGATTATGAAGGCTGTAAGTCCCAAATCTTTAGGCTGGACTTGCAGGCTGGGGACCCAGAAGAGAGCCAGTGTGGCGGTCAGGTCAAGTCAGAAGGCCTGCTGCTGCAGGATTCCTGCTCAGGGGAGGGCAGTCTTTTGTTGTCTTCAGGCCTGCAACTGACTGGGTGAGGCCCACCCACACTCAGGAGGGTCATGTGCTTTACTCAAAGCCCACCAATTTAAACGTGAATCTCATATCCAAAAGCTCCCTCACAGCAGCACCCAGAATAATGTTTGACCACATATCTGAGCATGGTGGCCCAACCAAGGTGACATATAAAATGTACCATTATCGTGTGCAAACTTGTTCCTCTGGCAAATGAAAAGTTGCAGGGTTCTTTTGAGAGTCTAAATGGCCCCCAAACAAAGAGCCAAAGTACTGTGGCTGCGAATGCTGGTGGATATGGGGGAGAGGAGCAGGGCATCCTCAGCCCCAGGGAGGGTCCCCTGTGCCCAGAGACCCAGGGTGTCATTGCTCAAGACAGCCAGGAGCGAAGGAATCACAGTGGGGAAGATGCAGGAACTCCTGGGAGAAAGAGGCAAAGCCCTCAGCGTGGGTTGGGGGCCACAGGGGAGGGCAGCCTCCCACCCTGCTTCTGCCTGAGGTCTCCCTCCCTTTGCTCCCTGCCTGTCTGCGGACATGGTGCCCCTCCCCCTATTCAGTGACCCGCTGGTGGCTCCCTGCCACTAGGCTTATTTGGAAGCAATAGATAAATGTCAGCACTTAGAAGCTATGAAACATCCTAACTGGCCCCGCTAGACTAATAAACATAAAAAAAAAATCCTGATTCAGGCAGCCTGATGGGCTCATTGGTGAGAGGGAGATGAAGTTTCCCTTCAGGACATTTATCATTTACATAATAAAAAGCTTTGTACCTTCTAGTCAGGGAGTGAAATTAACGACCATGGCCCTGGTACCACAGGAGCAGTTTGTGAATTCCCCAGTGAGGGATGGGGGTTCAGGGGTGGGGTGTTAGTGGGGGCAGCGTAGGGAAGAGAGCAAGGTGCCCACAACTCACTTCACAGTGGCCTGGAATGGGGGCACCGGGCGGTTCTCCACAGCTAACAAAGGCATTTGTGGCTTGACCTGTCCTTTCCAAGCACTCGGTACCAGATAATGCACTAATGATAATGGACTCGACAATCTGAGGCCCGGCAATCACCTCCGCTCGGGCAGATGTTGAATGGACAGTCACCAGAAGGGTCACCTCACTTATATCCTTCCGTCATGTCTTGTCCTCTTCCCTCTTGGGCACCAGTTCAACTATCAAATAGAAAAGCTGGTGTTCCGGTGCCCCTGGTTCTAGAGATATATGAACAGCCCCAAAGTGCTTTGATATCCATGCAGGGTCCCTTGTTCCAAATTCCCCAAGCCCCTCAGAAAGCTAACAGGATTAACCAAATACTGTTAATTCTTACCGTTCTCCCAGGAGGGAAGCAGGTGGCCCACATTATTTTGGATTTTAGTGGATTGAGAGAGAATGGTAACGAGAGGTTAAAAGTTTCACCTTTCATGGAGGAGCTGGATATTAAATTCAGTCTCAGATTCACAAGAGTACAGGGTCCCCTGGTAGACCAGAAGGCTCCTCTAGGGTGTGTGTATGTGTGTGTGTGTGTGTGTGTGTGTGTGTGTCTCTCTCTCTCTCTCTCTCTCTGGGAAGTGGGTGGGGGCTGTGGAGGTGAGGATGGAAGTCAAAGTCTCCTTCCTACGTTTTATCAAAGAGGAGTCATTACTGGTGTAATTTTCATTGCTATTTCATAGAAATTACAACAACATAAGATTACAAAAGGATTTAGCAAAGGAGGACGTGGATGCAAGTATGGTTTTTGGCTTTTTGATTTTTACCTCCTTTAAGCCTGATTTCCTGTATTGCATAAAGAGAATATCGACAGGCAAGTAAAGTAGTTGCTTTCATTCAAAAGTTCAGAATTGTGAGGGGAGAGCAGGATGCGCGGACCATCAGCGTGTGAAGCACTATCCACTTCCGAGTCCCTGGGGCCCCTCTCTGCCTCTCCTGTTCGCTCTGCGTCCCCTTGCCTGACTCACATTCCTTTGGCCATTTCTGCAATCCAGCGTCCTTGAAAATGTAGAACACCCATACTTTTTGCTGTCTAGGTAAGGACTAAATCAGGGTCATCTCAGAACCAGTTTTATGGGGGAAGGGGGCAAAAATCAGTTCTGTCAAGCTGAAAACAGCTTTTCTCCAGGGATTTTGGTGTGTTACTTATCATGGATAAATTGGTCAACGGAGTGACAGGGTCTAGCTACAGAGCCACTGGGGTTTGTGGTGTCCTTTGATCCGAGCATGAGATGGAAGCTGAAGATAGGTTAGTGATGCTTCTGCTTTGGAAAATACTGTTTTGCTCTTTCTAGCAGAAATTGCACACTTCCCATTCGTGTCCTGAGAGACGGTATATCCCATTGTGTGAGAGCGTGGGCTGCGCGCGTTCTGCGGGAGCCCGCCGGGCGCCCCTGGGGGACTTTCTTATCTGTGAAGTGGGCACCATGTAAGAACACCTCCTTTCAGAGTTTCTGTGAGGCTAAATGAACCAGTGCACACAAAACACTTAAGACACTTCCCGACGCATAGTTAAGCATTCCACAAATAAAGGTTTACCTTCAGTATTAATTCGTATTAGTTTCGGGTGTACAGCATAATGGTTAGGCCGGCATGTACTTTACCAAGTGTAAACTATAATAAAAAAATAAAATGTTTTTAAAAAGAGAGACTTGAGATGTTTTGATAAATATAGAATGTCCAAGGGGGGAAATGTTAGCATTTTAGAATTAATAATACTTTTAAAATTAATAAAGAGTATTAATAATACTCTTTTTAGGATTTATTTCATATGTGATTTGATCAACAAATGCCTATCTCATTTGTTTGTTAAACCACCAAAATAACTAGTTCAGTAGTACCATAATCTCTTTGTTGCTGGTAGCTTAGTGGCCATTGGATTGATTGTACAATAATAAGACACTACTGTGTATAATAATAATAAGATATTGCTACAAACTTCAGAACACGAGTCAGCTCATATAGACCTGGCTACCATGATTTCCTTCACCCATTAATTAGTTACATATGAGTGCATTTACTCATTCAAAAACCACTAGGTATTCATAAGATCTGGTCTCACCCCTCGGGAAGTCCAGGATGGGAAAAAGACAGACAGCTAATACACGTCAGTTCTCTGCAAAGGGCCTGCTGCGCCCCAGGTGATGAAGGAGCCCCTTCCAGTGGGAGGAAGTATTTGACTCGAAGCCTGATAGAGAAGGGGGAGACAACCAGGAAAGAAAGAGAATTTCAGATGGAGGGAAAAGCAGGAACTCCCAGTGTGGAAAGGGAGAGAGAGTCTGGATGGGGCAGGGAGCATGGGGTGACTGCAGTGGGCTGTGCCCAGGACAGAGGGCAGGGAAAGGCTGCCAGGCCCACTCTCCGGTAAGGCCTCCTGTGCCCTGGGGAGTTTGCACTTCATCCTCTGGCTCAAGGGTGTGGTGGGGTCAGGGGCAAAGGGGATGTGAGCAGGAAGGAGAAGAGAGACTAGCTCAGAATGAACCAGAGACCTTTCTAAGTCCCCTTCAAACTCTCACACCATGTCCCATTAAAGAGGGAGGAAGGACAGTTATGGCAGAATATAAACATTTCCTGGGGAGAGTTGAGTAAATTCTCTTCCTTCTACGCTTTGCCCCTTGAGAATAGCCCTCCCCCACAGTGGAAGGGACCCTGGGGCAAGCACACACTCGGGATGCCCTTTAGACCTGTCACTAGTGTTGCATGTGCATGCTGGGCTGACACACAGATCGAGGACACATGAGCATGTGATAGTACAAATTCAGGCAGAGGGGCTCAGGTGTGGGCTAAATAGAGGTATTTAGAGAATGATCGCTCTTTGTGGCTTCTTGGACACTGGGGTGGGGAAGAGGTGGCTTCCTCCATTATCCTTAACAAAGGTAGGGCACCAAGAGAGGAAGCAGTTTACTTTTCATTTTGAGGCACTGGTAAGACTTCCCCATGGAGACATTTCAATAGCAGTTCAAAAAAAACAGATGAGTAGTTTTGGGGAGCATTCTGCCTTCAAATGAATAGTCTTGCTTTGTAGTCCCAGCTAATCTATCTAAATATCAGAGATAACTTCCTTTTTTAAAAAAAAAATCTTTCCTATAACTCTTTCATTAGCATTTATAAAAATGATTTACAGGACAGGATGAATGGATTTTCTTTCCATATAAAGAGTATATCCTATGTATTTTAATACCTTCTAAATTGAATTTTCCCTCCGAATACGAGACTGCTCTTCTTGAGCCTACTCCTTCCTCTCAAGTTCACATTCCAGAAGTTGGCTTTGTTCAGTTTTGCAAGTTGAAGGTTTATGGGTAAAGACAGTTTAAGAAAATAAGGACATTGTTGAAAGTAAATGACAAGATTAAGCAAGG
Source organism: Micronycteris hirsuta (assembly GCA_004026765.1). Taxonomy (NCBI): domain Eukaryota; kingdom Metazoa; phylum Chordata; class Mammalia; order Chiroptera; family Phyllostomidae; genus Micronycteris; species Micronycteris hirsuta. The sequence goes on from PVJI01000455.1 coordinate 135,629, forward strand.
GTAGGGGAGAAGAGTTAAAGATAATCATTAGCCATCCAAAATTAAATTAAACATTAAGTAGCATTTCCCAGGCCAAGAAGGGTCTTGGGAAAGGGGAAGAGAAGAGAGGCTGAGTGTACTTGTGTTGATGTTCTTTGCTTGTATAAATTTTAAATCAAATTTGGCTTTAGATTTCTGGCAGTGCAGACTCAGTGCAGAATGAGCTGGAAAATGGAGACTTCTTGCTTGCTACTTTTAGCTCTCACCATTCTGCTGGTTCAGACAACTTCTCGCCGGGTTCAGTGTATGGCAATGAAATGCAAATCATAAACATGAGAGCTGGCCTCCGGGGAAAAGGGGGGCGCTGGATGCGATCCAAGGTCTGTAGCACAGAGAAAAGACATATTTCTTTGTCACACACAGTAGACTCTCCCCGAGGGTTTCGGCGATGGGAATAAAATGATGGGGAGGGGCGAGTGAGTGCTAGTGGAAATCATTATGACGTTCTTCTCTCAGATGAAAATCCAAACAAAAACAAATCTTGTGTGAGTGGGAGCACAGACGAGCCTGAGGCCTCGCAGCCTCCCTTCACGGCACACTCCATATACCATAGTTATTGCCCCGGCGTCAGAGCGGGGGAGGCCTCTGTGACCGTGCCATGTACCTAGATATGGGTATTTGTCACTTGGCTTGACCTGGGGTGGGGAAGCTGTCAAGGAAGTTTGAATTTATTTTTCAAACATTTTGCATTCAGGAAAATTCAGAATACATTTTCCCAAGCACTTTCCCTTTGAATATTTAAACCCACGCGTATTCTGAAGGAAATTTAATCCACATGTTTCTGATTCATTTACACTTAATTCATCAAATTGTTGTTTTGTAAGAGTCATTTGATGTCCAAAGAGCTTTATAAGGGTTTGGGTTTTTTTTAAAACCTTCTTCATAAACCTTCTTATTTGAAACACGTTGCTCATGCCAACACTGACCCTGAACACAATGCAGAAGAGTGTCAGTATGAACCTGACCTTGAAACCTGACAGGTCTAAGGTAGTGGGCGGTGAGGGAGGGCAGAGGAGTAGAGAAGGACTTGGAATTTCCTCGGATGACGAAAATTCTCTCATCTTTAATTGGGAGGCTGGGAATGGAGTCTTTTAATTTCTCAAAGAAAAGTAAATGGAAACAGCACCTTGTCCATGGGAGACCTCAGCCGTCGGCTGTGGCTCCCAGTGGGGGTGGCTTTCCACGGTCTCGGTCATGAGGGTCTGGGCTTCTGCTGATTTCCAGGAGGATTTGAGCCCTGAGTAGAAAGATTATAACTGGTTTTCAAAACCAGCTTGCCGTACGGTGGCCAAACCAGCCATTTTTAACAAAACTTATTCTTTTTAATGCCTCAGGGTGGGCTCCATCTATACATAGCTGTCCAGGGGCAAGGATGGGACTTCTCTGGCGATCTGGACTCTTTGGCATGGATATTAGGCTTTGCCTTCATGTCAGCTTGGCTGGACTCTCTACCACCATTCCACTGGCTGATTCTAACTTGCCCCGCTCCCCTGCCTGTCCTCTCCCCACACAGAAGGCCAAGTCTAGGCAACCTCTCTAAGATAACTTTCTTGGAATTGAACCTCACTCTATTTTGATCCAAACACATACGCCCTGGCCCCACCCCTACCCCAGTAACATTGCTGTCACTGTCCTAGTTTCGGAGGCGGTTAGCTTCCAGTGTGACAAACTGTCAGAGGAATGAAGAAAAAAAGACGAGATACAAAGCGTGGTGAACCAGGGCCTAGAGAAATTCTCTTTCACATAAAACCTTGGGACACGGGTAACTGTCTATGATTTTTGTAAAGGAAAAAAAACTTATCTTCAAACATTTATAAATACTATAAAGGTAATTTCTGACTTGGTTGACTTTACAGACAGGATTTTTACAGCATGTAAAATCTCATCCATGTTGCTGAATCATTTCTATTTCATGCGTACATTTTACACATAAGTATAAGTTGGCTTTTAGATGTTTTCTGAAAACAGTGCTTTGAACCCAGGATAGAAATTTGATTGAGACTTACTGGAGTCGAAAATAAAATAATTACAGGGTAAATTCAGTGTTCTGGCTTTGAGTTCATGCTTGTAGCTCCTACCCAAGTTCTCCGATGAGCATGCAATATGCATTTCACTGTCCTGACCTTGGATGATTCTGTCTGAACCAGTGCAATGCAGTTATAAGAAATCAGCCAACGGTCTCCATGGAGAAGTTATGGGGGATCTCGTTTGTCTTTTTACTGCCAGTATAGGGCTTAAGTGGAAACTAAGAATATAAAGCACTTGTGCGTTGCTTTCTGATGGTTAATCTGTGCTCCAGACTTTAGAAACCCTAGTTTCCACTGATGCGAGGTGTGTGCATGCTTTGGGTAAAAGTAGATTCAATTACCTTTCGTTTTTCAACGGTCCTAGTGGTAAAACGGAGAAAAGGTGATGTTCCTCACTTTCATGGAGAAATGAGAAAGCAGATAAGCTATGGTTAAAAACAGAAACCTGCTACACAGAAAGAAAAGGCATTCTGTGGAAAATATAACAGCAGTGTTAAAATAAGATAAAATAAAAAAAATCTCTTGTTCCATATGAAGTTGTTTCAATGAAAGGACTTACATTAGAACGTAAACATTATGAAGATATTGTGCTTATTTTATTCACTACAATATCCTAAGTCCCTGAAACCGTTTCTGGCACATAGTAGGCATTCAATAAATATCTGTTGAATGGCAGATGGATGAATATCAATCAAACTAGGCCCAGGGATGGAGTGACAGCCTGCCTCCTTTTTGCCTCCTCAGGCAAAGCAGCAGGCTGGCGGGAGGTGCAGACGGGGAGGTGGCCACACAGCTGTGTAAGCTCCTAGGCCTGGGGCCCTGCCCTGCTCCCACGGTGTGTTTGGGAATGCTGCAGCTGAGAGACGAGTGGGAAGTCACCAGTTTCGAAGGACAAAACGAAGAGTCCCCTTGTATGAACCAGGCGTTTTCCTGTCTCTTGGCCTCCGACCTGTGGCCAAGCCTCCGAGGCTGTGATACAATCAAGACTTTTCTTCCTAAAAAAGCTGTGTTGACAAAGGAAAGAGTAAAGTAAATTCTGCTTCAAATTAGAAATTTTTAAATTCTAGAATAATAAAAACAAGTTGCCCTGATTTAGTCACTGAAGAAAAATGAACGTTATTTTAGGGGATATCCCAGTGCTTTTTTATGGGGTGTATTATTTTGCTAGGGGTGCAATAGCAAAGTACCAGAGACTCGTGGCTTAAACAACAGAAATGTATTTTCTTATGGTTCTGGAAGCTGGAAGTCCGAGATCAAGGTGTTAACAGATCTGGTCTCTCCTGAGGCCTCTCTTCCTGGCTTGCAGATGGGCAGCAGCTTCTCATGGTGTCCTCACATGACCTTTTCATCTGTGTGTCCTAAGGAGAGCAAGAAAGATCTAGTAGTGTGTCTTCCTCTTCTTAGAAGGACAGCAGCTTTATTGGATGAGGGCTCCACTCTTATGACCTCACTTAACCTTAATTACCTCCATGAAGGCCCTATCTCAAATAGTTCCATTAGAAGTTTTAATGCATAAATTTGGGGGAGGGGCATAATTCACTACAGAACAAGAGGTTAAATGGCCCATTCTCAGGTTACAGTGGAGATACCAGCCTTCAGGGCCATCTCTGAGGCCCTTGCAAGAGGAGTTTTACTGAAGCAGTCACAGCCATTAACAATTAAGGATTTTCTCATGTGCTGAAGCGGTGGCGGTGTGGGGCATCTTCTGTGATCTCTGGCTCCTATTTAAAGTGCCGTAATTACTATTGAATTGTGGCGTTGGTCGTGCCACAAGATACATATAAAGGCTAAGGCCTGCTTTATGGTTGGAAAGCCGAGGCAAAAGGCATGTTAATTAGGAGGACAGCTCATCCATTTCGTTATTCATTTATTTTTAAAGGCAAGTTGTATACTGAAAACATAGTACTTAGGCTTTCAAATTCATGTGCAAACCACTGAAAATGCAAATTATTTACCCATAATGTCAGCATTCTTGAGGGAACTTCTGTTCCTTTCCATGTTGAGCTAGAAGGACCCTCAGAGAAATCTATGCTCTCATTTTATTAACGAGGCACTGCAGACCCAGAGAAGTCAGGAGACACGTGAATGCCTTGCAGCAAGTCAGAGACAGAGGCGGGGGAGGCCTGGGTTCTGCATCCAGTCTTGTGAAAACGCTTGCAGCCTTCTCTTGGGTGGACTCTGCCAGCTGGCTCCCACGCACTTGACCTGCACATTTGCTCTTGGGCCTCATTTCATCAATTAGTGAACAAGTGTTCAATGAATATATACTTTATGCTCAACAACAAGAGACAAAAGCATAGCATTTTGTCTTGAGATATCCAGTCTGATTTGGGATGATGAGGCTAAAAGTTAAGTAAAAAAATACAAGAACAGATACAAGTTTACGGAAGCAGCTGGAATCCTAGTGGGCTTTTAAAGGTTGCTTGGTTGTCTCGGAGTTGTTCGAGGAGCTCTGGGTTCAGATCTGGACTTGAGCTCAATTTTGTTACTAACTGGATGAGCAGTCACTGGGCTGACTGAGCCTCAGTTTCCCCATCTGTAAAGAATAGAGGGTGGGGCTAGGGCCGGATACATTCGAGCTTTTGGGTGGCCTCTGTGGTTGTCGTCGCCCCACAACTGCGGCCTCCACTACTGTTAACCCCACTGCCCCCCCCCACCCCCCGCCGTGGCAGCACAGCAGAAGCTTCGCCCAGAGCTTCACCTCCAGCTGGTTCTTCATTGCTGTGGAGTAATGATCATTTCCAACCTTCTGGATTTTTGCAAGACCTGTTTGTAGTTCCTCTGTGATCCTTCTACGTTGCACCATAAATGTCTAATTATTCCCTCTCCTTGGCGAATTGGAGGAAGACTCAAACCCTGTTCCTCTACTTCTATTGTAATGAACTTTTTCCATGTTTGAATGGACATACGCGCATATTAAAATACAGGAGCTAAGAGGACCTTTGGGTATTGTTCCTCTGCACCCACCTGTGGTGTTAGCTGGAGCAAATTCCTTAACCCCATGTGCTTTCATTTCCTTATCTGCAAGATGGAGACAATCATAAATTCATACCGCATGGTGGCAATACTTGAACAAGCTAAGTATGTGAAAAATTATTAGTGTGGAGACTGGCACATAGTAAGCACTTAATAAATATCAGCTATTAATATCATCAAGACTATTAAGAGAAAATAATTTGTGTAGGACCACTTTGAATAAAGGAGGAAGTTAAATAAAGAAGGAAATCGCTGTACAAATTACCCTGCCATTGACCCATGCATGCTCCAGGCATTATGACTTGTCTTGGGGAATAAGGGTACTTTGGGTTCCTGGAAGAGCTAAGAGAAAACAGAGGGCGGGGGGAACCCCATAATGATATGGTAAATGGGGCAAGGTTCCCATAGAGGTTCTGATATAGAGAGAGTGACGTCTCGCTTTTCTGAGGGGAAACTAGGGAAGGAGGGATCTTCACAAGGAGGAAGAGCTGATGTGAGGCTGGAAAGAACGGCGGGGAGGCCCGAGGGTGCCGCGGGCAGGCGCGCAGGCGCAGCGAGGACACCGGCCTGTGAGAAGAGCGTAGTGTGGCAGAGCAGCAGCTGGTCGGCTGCACTGCAGGGCCTGTTGGGAACAATGGGCGGAAATGGGGCCGGAGGTGGGCAAGTATCAGTTTATAAATGGCTTCTGTGCCAAATTAGAGTTTAGATTGTATCATGAAAGCCAGTATTACCTACACTGTGTCCCCAGATTCCTTGCTACATCAATAGGTCTTCCACTAAGAAAATTCTGTCGCTCAGTAAATTTCAGAAGTGTTTGGTGCAACTTTTCTTCATGTGGGACTCTTCAGAGCTATCGGTATACCAGGAGAGGGATATAAAATGCAGCTTTCTGTAAACTAATTTGATTTTAGAATAATTTTTATACAGAGTATCTATTAACATCCAGCTCCAGAGAATGATGAGGAATTTTGAGGAGGGGAGTAACATATAATTATATGTAATTTAGGTTTTAGTGTCTATGAGGGAAAGTATTTTTGAAAAAATATATTCGTTTTGTAAGTATAATAATTATTCTGAAATCGGGCAATAAAAATATATCACCTAATCCAGATTACTCATTAAAAAAATAAAATACTGAATTAGTTCCTATTTACCAAACATGGTGATGCTTTGAAGGCCAGGGATACTTCCACAGGGAATTCATCCGTGAATTGGGCGAACACTTACAGAATTCCTTGAGTATCTGGTGTAGCTCATTGCAATGTCACTCACACGAGTTGACAGGGTGACACTGTCAGGATGACAACCTGGGGAAGCAGAGCTATTAGGTAGGACGAGCTCAAGGTCTGCTCCACCTGCCAACTGCATGACCAGAGCACGTCATTAAATCTTTTTAACATCAACTTTCCAGCCTCGTAAACGGGAGAATCCTGCCTGCGGGAGTTGTTGTGTGGCTTGGGTGGTGGGAACGCACTTTGTGAACTAGAAAGGATTGCCTGAGCGCGTAGTTGTCGAACACAGTAGGAAGCCCTCGTGCAGCGGGCGCTCGGCAGCGTTTGCCGACCCGGTCACCGAAAGCAGGGCTTGGCACGGGCTCCTGGCCGCGCGAAGGGGGGCTGCTGCTGCGTGCGCGCACCTGGACTTTTACGGTCGGGCCGTCCGCTCCGCCAGATGAATCTGAGCTGTGCGCTCCGGGGGCCTCCCAGCAACCCGCCCACACATTTTCCTCTGCCGACAGGGCTTCCAGAGGTTGCATGAAACGCACCACCTTGCATGTGGCGTGGGGAGCTGGCAGCAATTTGTTCCCCAGACTTTCTCCCCTGCAGCGCTACTCCGTTCGCCCCAGGCAGTGGGAAGGGAGCTGGGGTGAGGGCGCACCACGGAGTGTCCCTGCAGCGTGCCAACCCCTCCTTAGGGCTGGGCCCCAGGCCTTGGCTCCGCTCTCCCTTCCCAGCAGTTCCGTGGTGCTCAGTTTAGAAGAAACCTTGAAGCAGAAAATAAGGCATCAGATGCTGTTGAGCGCTTTCCGAGTGTTGCGATTCAGCTTGAATTCCCTCTCTAGCTTTTGGTGTTGTGATTGGCTACAGTCAAATTATAAACGATCAAAACCTTTTGCAGAGTTTTCTCTTTTCCATGCCCTGTTCCATCTCAAAACTCCCAGTCTCCACATTGGCTGTCTTTGTTTCTTTTATCTTTTCACTTAGGTGGATCCTGTCAATAATAAAATAAACCAAGTGTCTTGGAATGCAATGATTTTTTTAACTTACACTTCTTTTGAATTTAGTTGTGAAGCTAAGAACTGAAAAAAAGATAAAAGAATCAAAATAAATTCCCCGGGTACGTAGTGATGGTTTTTCACCTTCAAACGTAGTTCTTCGGGAGGTAATGTGATCTCTTCCCAGTAGGGGGCAGTGTTCATCTTTAAATGACGTGAGGCTGGCCGGCGGTGCTCGCAGAACCCGAAATCACCCGGAGTCCAAGAATCCCAGGCCCTCCAGAGCAAACATTGGAGTTTCTTACTAAACACAAATTTCCTGAACAAAAATCCTATGGTTTTGTAAGACTAGATTTGCTCTGAGTTCCGACATTAAAACAAAAGCCCTCCATAAAACAGAACGCCGGAGACTTTAAGGCAACAGGCAGAGTTACCGTCATTGTGAATCGTGTTTTAATGATTTGGAATGGTTGGGATGGTGCTAGGCACTGAAAACCACTCAAGTATTCTCCGAGCAGTTAAAGTAGGGTTTTGTTTTGGTTTGATTTTGCCTATTGCAGTCATCCTGAGGCATCAAACAAGCAAGAGAGATGAAACAGCTTGCTACCATTCAGTCAGTCCAGCCCCTCCGCTGAGGCCTCTTTCAAATAAGCACGTTCTAGCTTCCCAGAAGAGAAGGGAGCTGTTCACCGGTGGAGACATGGATTTTGAACGAAAGGACTGGAATCAGGATATGTTACAAGTCAACCAAACCAACTATATAACATACAATAAACCCAATATTCTCTAAGTTTTACCCATAAAAACTCTTCTGAAAGTGAAAAATATCAAGCATGCATTTGTGTGCGTCTCCACAGGCTTATCCCCCTGTTGACAACACCACCCCCACTCCAGAGTGGGGCGGGGGGGTCGGGGGCGGGCGGTGGGGGGGGGGGGTTGGGCAGGAGGGAAGGTTATCTGCTCTCCTGTGACCTTGAGGAACCAGCACTCAAGACTGTGGGTAAAGTCAGAGGATTAAAGTAGCCACACACTGCTTCCGACACGGAAATCTTAAAACACAAGGTCTTTATTTTTATTAAAATGAGAAACACACATTTTAAGAAGACATTTAGGATTGTTTTTCTCCAGGTTCTTGAAGAATTTTGCTTTTTTCTTCCTTCTAAGACAGGGTTTCTAGTAACTTTCCCATACAATTTGTGCTTGCTGTGACTGATAGTTTATTGCAATGCCTGACACATTTTATGGTGCTATTACAAAATTTAACAGAAATATATGAGAATGGTGTGTTTACAAAGATTGTGCAATCCTCTAAGTTAATAGAAACTGAGTTCCTTTGGGAGAGTGTAGTGGATCTTAAGCTGTTGTACCGAGAGAGAGAGAGAGAGAGAGAGAGAGAGAGAGAGAGAGAGAGAGAATTAGCCCTTAAATTCTTCACTTTTACTTTTCTCAGTTATCATCATGTGTAGTTGAATTTAGTGTTCACACTAAGGTAACTGTATATTGAAACAGACTTCCATAAGAGTTAAGGAATTTAAAGCCCTGGTTTTTGGACTTTGAGAAACACAAATTAAATCATTTGACCTTGAATCGTGTATTGAAATCCCTTGTTTCAGCATAACGACCGCATATGTACATGTTTAATGAATAAGACCCTTAAGGTTTGCAAAAAAAAGCAACACCCCAGATTTATATATTCCATTAAACATGATCTTCACAGGCTAATTAGTTAGTAATTTCACCCTTGCTTGTAATATAAACCATTTTATGCTCAATAATAATAAAATCTATGTAAACCAGGCTCTTTATTAATAAACATTATGTGCTTCTGGCTTTCAAGTAAAATAATGCTTCGCGTGCTTTTCTCTCTATCATGCCTAGACTAATCACACAGTAAAAATCAAACAACGAAAACAGTGGTTTTTATCTCCTGCTGCAGAAAAACAATATAGAGATCGTGTCAAGAGCTTAAGAACAAAATGTCAACTAAAGAAGACTGGGATGGAGGGTGTAAGGATCCAAATCTCGCTTTCAGTGTTTGGCATCAAGATACTTTTAGGCCCCTAAGGTTATTCAAAATACATTTTCGAATAAGGAGCTGACATCAGTGGAATCACAGAGGAGGGAAGTGACTTGAATCCCTCTTACTCAGTGTGGGAACCCAGTGAAGTGCTTCATGCAGAAGCTCTGGTTCCACTTTTCGAGTCTGCATTGTGAGTGGTGGTTTCTGGAAGCAGCTCCTTCACGGACAATAAGCACAGGAAAAGTTCTGTTCCAGCTACAGGTATCCTAACAACTGAGCTAATCAGTACTTTATTCAAATCTTTTAACAGAAAGGCTCTGATTTGTGGAATGTGCATTATTCCAGGATCCTAGCTACAAGTAATAAATCACACCCAAGCTGGACCAGCTAAATAATTTTCAGGGCCCACTGCAAATTGAAAATGCAGGGCCCTTTGTTCATATGTTATTAAGAATTTCAGGACAGTGACAGCAGAGCGTTAAACCAAGTGTGAGAACTTCTAAGTATGGGGCTCATGAAAATGTACAGGTCGCACGTTCAGGAAGCCACCTCTGTGCCTAGGAGACATGGTGGCCCCAGGCTGTCCACTCAAATTTTTTTTTTCCTATGTATTTTACCTCCCTAGAAGATGAAGCGTTGTAGTCAACACGAGAAGAGCGCTGGTTATTCTGGTGCCAATATAAAGGTTTCCAATAAGGATAATTCCATATAACCTTTTTGTTGATATTATATGTAGTATGAGCTGTGAGTATTTGGAGAACTCTGGGAAAATAAAATGTGTATTGACAAGTGAAAATGTCTTTGCTGGGAGATATGTTATTTCGAACTTAAAAGCAGAAGAGACACTGTGAAATTCCATGAAGTCATACTATGAAGGCTCCTCTCTGAAGTTTCTTTCTGTGACATAATAACAAAAACAATGGTAAGCATTTATTGAGTGTTTACTGAGTGCTTTATATGTATTAACCCAGTCATCCGCTAAGCCTGTAAGGGAGGTAGCCTTATGTCCATAATTATAGGTTGGAGGCTGAGAGCAGTTAGATGATGCACCCCAGGTCACAAAGATGGTGAGTGACAGAGCTGTGGCTCCATCCCAGGGAGTCTTGTTCCTGGAGCTCATACCCTTCACCATGACATCACAGCCCTTGGAGCGGGAGAGGTGGGGAGGGGACTTGGAGGATGAAGTGGCTGTTCTGGAAGTTTATTCCAGGACTATTCAGGTACCGTGGTTCAGCCGCCTAGCAGCCAATGACCTTCCTGCCAGACGGCCCTATATTTCTGTGTGTCCATTGTGGTCAGCATTCCATCACCGGGCATTCTGAGCAGCATGGGGCCCCGAGGAAGAAGGCTGCTTTGAACTGAATTTATCTGTTCCATCAAACAGCCATTCAACTCAGTCAAATAACCAGTTTTGCTGATTGTTTATTTAACTCTGTTGATTGGTTGTCTGAACTGAGTGAAGGGTACTTTGAGTCTTTGGGGCTGTTGCTGACACAGACTTGCCCTCAAGTGACGCCATTGTTGTGTTGCTGAGGGACCCTAGTCAAGTTCTTCCTGTAAAAATCAGCATCACCAGGCTCAGCTCTGTGAAAAGGGTGTTTTTGTCTTCTCTGGTTTAATCTAAGCAGGTTGAAATGTGGTTATTCCTCTGTGAAGGCAGCTAAATGGACTACATAATGGAGTGAATCCACAACGCAGAGGTAAAGAAAAAATAAGGGACAAAAGGTCTACTCTTCTTTATCCCTGCAAAGGAGGATGCTTCTGATAATACTTGGGAAGGTTTTCCTTCCATCCAGAAAGTCAAGGTTAGTGTTCACCTTTGTGAGTTGTAAAGCCGGTGAGTAACTCAGGAATCCCCGACAGCTCTGCAAGGACAAGTTGGAGGCCAGAGGGCAAACTGGTATTTGTTTAAGGTTGACTAAGGCTCGTAAATGATCCAAGAAGGCTCAGGGAAGAGTTGAAAGGCAGAAGCCTGAAAACCTGAGGAAGAGTCAGGTGGATACTCTCTTTGCTCTGTAAAGATCTACAGGATGATTCCACTTACTCGTGTGTGTCTCTGTATCTCTCTATCACTGTTAAATATTTACAGACCAATGTTTAAATGAGTTCCTTGGGGCTTTAGGAGCTTTATTTATCAGAAAGTACTTTTTAAAAGGCAATTAACCCTGGAGCTAGAGGGAGGATGAAAATGGGTGGGATAGCCCCCTGTCCCACCCATTTCCCAAAAGCAAATGACTTTGCTGGGCAGGAAATCTTGGAATATTCTGAATGAATTCAGAGTTGTGAAAAGAAAGGCTGTTAGGAGGTGCCATATATAATAATCAAATGATAGATTTGTCCACTGTCCTAGGTGAGTCTCTCTGTGAGAGAAAACTAGATGCCCAGGTATTCCGGGTCTGCTTTATTCATTCATAAATATTCAACAGATAAATTTATTGAGTGCCTTCTTTCTGCCTGGAGCTATGCTAGGAATTATAATAGAACCATGAATGTGGCAGACAAAGATGTGGGCTTCAAAAAGCTACAATTAGCACGAGAAGAACACACAAATACAGCATCTGGATACATACACTTTCACTACCAAACATGAAAAGACAAATCAGAGCTGCTCCACTCGTAGATGAGCTGTTTTCTTTGCCCATTTCTACAAAAGAAGCTTTTACCTGATGGGCAGATGCAAATGCTTTCTGCCATCACTAACGACATGTCTAAGGAAGAACCAAGGAAGTGTGGAATAGGACCCGTTACTAATAGAAGCTGTGAACTTTAATTTGTTGTACACACGTAAAAAAGGCAAAGTAACATTCACTATCGGATAAATCAAACAAACCATTTAATCTGTGAAATACTTTTACGAACAATGGATCCCATAACGCCGGACGGCTAGTCTCTTTCACTAGCGTCAGCGCACTTGCGCCACAGCGCAGCATGATGCTTCGGCACGGATAGTTTTCCTCCGTAACGTGGCCAACATTTGATCAATTGAATAATCAAAGTTAGGATTATGTTTTGTAGTCCTTTAAAATTTGAGCCTTTCGTAGAATTTCTGTGCTGCTAATCACTGGGATACATCTCAGACTTAGGACTGATTTCCCTGGAAATAACCAGGTTTTCCAAAGTTAATGGTTTTGTTTGTTTGACTGTTAAAGGAGCAGAAGAATATTCTAGTTTCCTGTAGCCTTGATGGAATTTAAAGACACCTGTGTGGTTAGTACCTGGAGGGAATGAATGATGAAGCAGATTTCTTTCTTTCTCTCTCTCTTTTTTTTTTTTTTTAAAGATTGGCCTCATTTCTCCAACTGTCTGTCAAACATTTGGGGTTTGGCAAATACTTTTAGCACATTTTGCCAAATCCTGTCCCCATAATTTTTAAAAACTATGTGTGTTTCAAAAGAAATTTAATCTACATACCTCTGTTCATTAACACTTAGTTCATCAGGATGTTTCTTTGCTGGAGTTCCTTCACTGACCAGGAGCGTGGTGGATACTCCAGCAAACTTGATTCTCCTTCTGTCATCGCTTCTGGGAATAAACAAAATTTAAACTTTATAATTCTCTATTCTCAGGAACCAATCATTCTGGTGCTATTTGAAATACTAACGTATTCACGGCTTTTGATTATAGCATGTCATCCAAATTCCTTGGGCCCAGAGTAAAAATAAGTAAAGCAATTTGATTTAAAGATAACATAACTTTTAAGACAAGTATCAGCTCTACAAGAGGATGTTCTGAAAATGGGATATTTTAGCAAATGTGATAATTTCCAAATATTCTGTCCACTACCTAATCATTAGTAATTGATTAATAATATCAGTCGATGCCAGCCTGGCTGGCACCATTGGAGATGCATTCGAAATCCTAGAGCTAAAGAAAGAAAAAAACTGGAAGCTTTGCCCCTCCTGATGGCACTTGAACCGTGCCCCCGGCAGCTCTGCCGTGTGTGATGCCTGTATTACAAAGCAAAATGGCTAGTCTGCCTCCTGAAAGGCAGTTTCAGCACACACACTGCTCTGTGCTACTGGAAACTCTTTGGCTCAGAGTAACGACCCAGCTTTCCAAATCTGATTCCCACCTCCCAACCCCCTGCATTTTTGTGTGATTTGGGAATAATTTGTAAAATCCTCTAGTGTTTGGTCTCCCCTTGTGTAAAATTGGAGAATCGAGGCTTGAACAGCTTGTTTTAAGATATTTTTCAGAATAAAATAAAATAATAAATAAAACAGTCCTTTAAAATCTTCTCAAACTATTTTTGGTGACAGTTTTTTTTTTTTCTCTTCAATCGACTACAGATTGAAAAAACTTTTATAAAATACAATAAAAATGAATTGCTAGGAAAATGCAATAAAAAAGACATACAAAAACATAACTGCAATTTTAAGAATTATTAGACCCAATAAACACAAAATTATTGTTAATTATATTGGTATAAAAGATTCTAAATGCGTTCTCTGAATTTCACTTTCTACCTCATTGATGGGGTGACGAACAGGGCTGGTCCGTGGACCGTACTTGCACAGCTGTGGTTGGCAGACGGAACAGGAGGAGCAGTGACCGCTGGTATTGTCCTGAGGATGGGCTTTCAGCACCTGACAAGGTGCTTCCTAACTTCACGTCCTGTTTGGTTTGGAACTGCCATCTCTCTCTGTCTCTCTCTCCTTTCCTAGATATAGTATCTCTATTTATGAGACACACTTCTGAGTATTTCACATTTAAATTTTCAGTGATGCTCTTTTGGGCTTCATGCCTTGGCATCATCTTCGATTCTGCCGTTTCCCTTACCTGCATCCATAACCTACTGCCCAGACACCTCACTTCTCTCTCTTCCTGTTGCTACCCTCCTGCACGGGTCTTCTTGCTCCAACTGTTACCAGCCCATGTCCAATCTAAGGTGCCCTTCGCACTGCTGCCAAATGAACATCCCTCAGCTGCATCCCTAAATAGAACAATTTCTTACTCACAAACCTTCCAAGGTTCCCTATTGTCTGTCAAATGAAACACCGCCTGTCTTCCTCCTCCCTGCCTGCTAGCCTCTTCTCATGCTGTCCTCTTTGCTGGAGGTGGCCCTCGGCTCTAGGATGCTGACATTTGCACCCTCCCCATCTTTCAAGTTCACATCATCTCCCCAGAAGCCTTTGCTGGGGGATGTGCTCTGTCTTCCCCATCCCTCTTGCGACAGAGACTGTTCCACCCAGCCCCACTTTGAAAGGATTACATGGCACCACCTTCTCTCTGCTCCTCCCTGTCCCCACCTCAACTCAGTTTGGGACAATTTGAAGTGAGGGGCCATGCCTTACTAATCTTTCACATAAAATGTTATTAATTACTGAGTGATATAAATTCCCTTTGTTATAAAAAAGAAAGATCAAGCAACATGGAGAAAGTTAATTTCCCTTGATGACTTCTCCTAATCTCAGTGTCTTGGGAACCACAGTCACATGTTTGGTTGTGTGGGGTGCATTTTTGAGATCTTTTGAAAAAATATATTTACATAAATGACTGTTGAAATCGCTTTATTTTGTGTGCACATGTCAAGGCCTATATTCATGTTAGCTATTATTTCTTTTATTCTGCAATTTGTCCTATTTGTTCAGCAATCTGCCCTTTTCGTTCAGCAGTCTGCCCTGGAGACGCGACCTTGTCATCCCCATAGACTTACCTCACTTTGGAACCGCCTCCTGGCATTCCAGGAGTGGCTGTGGCAGGGGCCACAGAGCTGCTGAAGCACGTCAGGGCTGTTTCTACTTTTGTTGCTACAGGTATCTGTATCTCTCTTTTCTAGAATCCAGCACCATATCTTGAACACGTGGCCCTTCCTAATTTTTGTGGAATTGACCAAATTCCTTCGACTCTTTAACATTTTGTTTAAGAGATTAGGAGTGATAAGTGCATGAGGCAGCCTGAAGAAATTTCCTGGAGTTGCCTGAACGGCTCACATTTGGACTCACATTTAACTCACATTTGGACTCACATTTAACACACATTTGGACTCACATTTAACTCACATTTGGACTTCACAGTGAGGGAGGAATGTGGAGAACAGAAAGGAGGGTTTCAAGGAGGTTAATGAAGATTAGAGAAGTAGAAAATAAGGGCTGGGATGAAAGGCTAACATGAAGCTAAGAGTAAACTTGATAATATTCTTCTTACATGAAGATCAGTGATCTCTCTCTGCAAAGACAGCAGTAGAAGTAGAAGACTGTGACCATGTTAAGCTGATTCAGCTGGAGTACGGTTAGATCCAGCATAATTATGGATTCCCCCTCCTACAGACATTTAAGAGCAAATTTGTTTCCCCTCTCCAGGAAGGATAAGAGTGTTCTTATCTGACAGCAAGGAGCTGGAATAGATGAGCTTTTTAGGGACTTTTTCTGATGAAGAACTAACTAACTCATAATTATCATTAAGCCCTTAGCCTACGCCGTTGTAATTGGTTCAGCAAACTCAAAATCCCTAGGGGGCGCTATGTTTAAGTTAATGAGTAGGTGAGATGTGAGGCGCAAGTCATCTGTTTAATTGCATTCTTCTTTACTTCTTTTTCTTCACCTCTTAACTATCATTCTCTGGAAATAAACTCTTTCAGGTAGGTTGGTCATTGAAGTCTGTCATTCAATTTTTTCATCTTCATTTATGCTGCAATTTCGTCAGCGTTAGCGGATCATAACCTGAGTCATGGATGGGCTTTGACTACAGGCTTACTCTTAGAAATATATATTCATGTATCAGGCCCGTGTCCTTTAAAAGTACCATTTAAGTTATCTTCTCTGTATATTCACTGAAATATCAGTGATACAGGCTTTGTTTCTTTGATGACTAAAATAGCCATGTCTTCTCTAACTTCTAAGTTGCTTGCGTTCCCCTGCCCCGAGACAAATGCTGCCAAATGGGAGGCACTTGGACGAGTGGATGGATGAATGAACGAGTGAGAATGGATTAAGGAAACAGCTACGTTCATATTCGCTGTCACACTTTGGGCTTCTGTGAGGTTTTTTAATTTTTCTTTTCTCTTTGCTTATTCTGGAGTCCTGGCAAAGTTCCACATGAAGGAGATTGCCCACGAAGAAAGACATTTGTCACTGTGACACCTAACACTGCAAGAGCAGGAGCAGAAACGCTCCGAGGCAGCAAACCGCGGGAGTCAGAACCGCGCAAACCCCTTAATTAGGGACAGAGTAACCCTAGCCGCTTCCCTTTTCGGCCTCCTTAGAACCATAGCTACCAACTTGTGATGTTGTTTTTTTTTCCAACAGGATTCTATACTTACATTTATCCAAGAGTTATCCAGGAAACTGATCATTTTATTTGTCCTTTCAGACTGTTATTTCAGGTTAAATCAGTAAAGGCAAATTATTAGGGCTGTAACTCTAATCCCGCCAATTTTCTCAGGCCTCATGATAATAGTAGTACCGTCAGGTCCTATGTAAGCAGTTCCTCACGATCAGGAGCCTCCATCAATCCGAAGTCTTTTTACTGTACGTGGCTTTTTCAGGAGGCAGGGGACAGAGTAATGGAGTCAACTGAGCGGTTTCACCAGAGAGTTATAAAGGAAAAAAAAACACCTGCCAGGACACGCCTTGTACATTTTCTTCATTTGTGCATGATATAGTCGAATTCAGAATTGTGGAGAATTAGATTTGGAAAAGGCCTTAGAAAATATGACCTACTGACAGGGCCCAAGGGGGCTTCTGGTCTGTTCCTGGGCCTGGGGGTGCTAATACAAGGGAGAGGGTTCACTTTGATGAGGCCTTGGCTTGTGATGATTTTTGTACTTCTCTGTATGTTACACTTCAATTAAAACATTCATTAGCTTGAAAAATGATCTAATTTAACTATCTTTCTTTAAAAAATTTTTCAGTTACACTTGGCAGTCAATATTCTACTACTTTCAGGTATACAGTGTAGTGGTTAGACATCTATACGACTTATCTCTCTTAATAATTGGGGTAAAGGGAACCAGGTGTTAATCGCAATATCTAAAATCCTGACCTCAAACCAAAGGGTCCCGGTTCGATTCCCAGTCAGGGTACATGCCTGGGTTGCAGGCCAGGTTCCCAGTGAGGGCCATGTGAGGAGCAACCATACATTGCTGTTTCTCCCTCTCTTTCTCCCTCCCTCCCCCCTCTGTAAAAATAAATAAAATCTTAAAAAAAAAAATTTTAAATCCTGACCTCATTAGTGGCTGAGATGGACCTAGAACAGAGGCCTTCGAATCACCAAATTGATATTTTAATCTGGTATAGTGGCATGGAGCAATTTCTAGTTCATCATTTGTCAAATAAAAGTTCCACTATTTTCATTGTATTTAGTAAAACAAGAAAACTAAGTGATGAGTTTTTGAAAGGAGAGTGAAAACAGAGTGTTTTCTGCTCAGTTTTGAGTTAGGAGGTAACTGTCAATTCCAGAACATCCTGAAGCCTGCTCCTTCTCTGCTCTAAAAACCTGGTGCGCGTGTGTTTTAGTGAAGTCTGTACAGTCCAGGATCCCATTTTACATGTGGTGTAGAGGTTTCTCGAGGCTTCAGATAATCCAGGACTAATATGGCCGTGGATGAAATGTGCAGTAGAGCTGACATGATTGGGGCAGGAATTAAACCGCTGCTTTGGGGACCTTTTCCAACGCCCTTACTCTGAGAGCCTTTTGTACTCTTTTCCTTCATCCTTACACGTTGGCCATCCCTCTTACCAGCTATGTTACCATGGACAAATAAGCGAACCTCTCTGTGCCTCAGTTTCCTCATTTGTAAAGTAAAGGTAATAACCCTGTATGTATAAACCTCGCAGAGCTGTGGGGATGATTCAGTGAGGTAATTTCTTGTGGATTGTACAGGAGAGGGTAGAAATGTATTTCTCGCTTAGATTCCAAAAGGTCAAAGGCAGGCATCCAGGGCGGCGCGACGGCTTCCATGGGACCCCGGCATCTGTGTTTCTGCACTGCTGCGCCTGCACAAGCAGAGCTTGCCCATAGCTGTACCTGTGGCCCTTCCTGTCCTCCGACCATCATGTCCTCCCGAGCCCTCTGGCATTCCTGTACCACTCGGGTGCCCAGCGATCCAGCCAAACTTTCTTTCCCTGGGGAGCTTCTTCCCACGGTCAGCTTCGAATTGTCCATTTGGAAAGGAGAATGCAGATGTGGGTAGTCTGTAGGCCACTTTGACTTGTCTTTTTATTGCTCAGCTTGCAGGGATGCTGCTCCAACAGTGAGGCTGGGGACTGATAATGGGCATGTTTGGGGAAAGGGCATCTTTTCTGTCCCCTTCAGTGCCACAACGTGGAGGCTGCTGGCAGTGACAGTACACTGCTCACTAATATTTACTTGGGCATTTTTTCAAATGATCTGTTTTAGAGACGTAGCATCAAGTATTTGAAAAGTTTAGGTTAGAATAAAGGGCACTAGAAATGATAGGCAGGTGACTTTTAAAATCTTCCACAATCTACGTAGTAACATGTGCGTGTTTAGTGCGTGTTGTTTTCATTTCTATCTAGGACATGTGAGGTCTGGGAAATAAATTTATTTGTAATAATTACATGCCTGGTTGAGAGTATTTAGCATTTCAAAAACTACTACATTAGAAAAATTTTAGGTTACACAACATGGGAATTTTGAGGGGAACTTGGGCACAAAAGTGTCTGAACTAAACGCGTATATTCACATTTGCTGATGAAGTTACCGAGTCTGGGCAGGACTTGGTGCCAGGAGCCATTCGGGACTGGGAGGGCTTTCCTGTCACTGCAGAGGAGCTTAGATGTCAAAAGCCTGCTGTGTTGTCCAAATCTGGTGCACCTCCAGGTCCTGGGTGCTCAGAGGAAGGAGAGGGGTGTGAAGAGCTCGCCACCGTGTGCACACCAGGTGCTATAAATTTTGTGCTGCCATCAGAGAAAATAGTTTTTTTCCCCTTCTGACTGTAAATATAATATTCCAATAAAATGGATAATACAAAAACGCAGAAAATAAATATTTATAATTTGTGTTAATAAACTTGGTAACACACACAGCCTTATATGTTACACAGCATATTTTGTTATGAAGACATTAAAGAAATTCCTCCTTTGAAAACTACAATAAAAGTAAAGCATACACATGACCGTGAAAATTCAGATGGGATTGAAGTATGTAAAGTAAAAAGCAAACATGTCCCTTTGTATCACCAACCCCCAGTTAAACCCTTAGAAAAGTAAGTTTAATTTTTTTCTTTTCTTAACTTTTTAGTTGTTATCCTCATAATTTGAAAAGAAGTGTGTATATTATTATTTCTTTCTTTTTTGACTTAATCTTTATTGTGTTTTCTTTCCATTACCATTTAGTCCCCTTATACCCCCTTCCCCCAGCAATCACCACACTGTTGTCCATGTCCGTGAGTCCTTTTTCCTTTCTGCTCAATCCCCCCGCTGTCATCCACCCCCCCAGCTGTCATCCTGCTCTCCATCTACGAGTCTGACCCCATTTTTCTTATTAGCTGGGTTTGTTCATTAGATTCCACATATGAGTGAAATCATATGGT
Organism: Micronycteris hirsuta; assembly: GCA_004026765.1. NCBI lineage: Eukaryota > Metazoa > Chordata > Mammalia > Chiroptera > Phyllostomidae > Micronycteris > Micronycteris hirsuta. The sequence continues at coordinate 155,401 of PVJI01000455.1, forward strand.
ATTTGTCTTTCTCTGGCTCATCTCACTTAGCATAATGTTCTCCAGGTCCATCTATACTATCACAAAGGGTAAATTTCTCTCTCTTTTTTATGGCCAAATAATATTCCATTGTGTGTCCTATAGTTGTTTTATCCACTCATCTACTGATGGACGCTTGGGCTGCTTCCATATCTTGGCGATTATAAACAACACTACAATGAACATAGGGGTGCTTATGTTCTTTCAAATTAGTGTTTTGGGTTCCTTCGGATATATTTCCAGAAGTGGAATTGCTGGGTCAAAAGGAAGATCCATTTTTAATTTTTTGAGATATCTCCATACTGCTTTCCACAGTGGCTGCACCAATCTGCATTTCCACTAACAGTGTTAAAGGGTTCCCTTTTCTCCACATCCTCTCCAGCACTTGTCCATTGATTTATTGATGATGGCCATTCTGACAGGTGTGAGATGATATCTCATTGTGGTTTTAATGTGCATTTCTCTGACGATTAGTGACACTGAGCATCTTTCCATGTGTCTATTGACCATCTGTGTGTCCTCCTCAGAGAAGTGTCTATTCAGGTCCTTTGCTGATTTTTGAATTCGGTTGTTTGGTTTTTTGGTGTTGAGTTTTGTAAGTTCTTTATAAATTTTGGATATTAATCCCTTATCAGATGTATTGGTGAATATGTTCTCCCATTCTGTGGGTTGACTTTTTATTGTTGATGATTTTCTTTGCTGTGCAAAACTTTTTAGTTTGACGTAGTCCCATTTGTTGATTTTTTCTTTTGTTTTCCTTACCGGGGGAGATTTTTCTGATAAAAAATTGCTATGAGCACCCTGGCTGGTGTGGCTCAGTGGATTGAGTGCCAGCCTCCAAACTGAAAGGTCACTGGTTTGATTCCCAGTCAGGGCACATGCCTGTGTTGTGGGTATGTGAGGGGCAACTGATCAATGTATCTCTCACGCATTGATGGTTTTCTCCCTCTCTTCCCCTCTCTCTAAAAATAAATTAATAAAATCTTTTTTAAAAATTGCTATGAGCAATGTCTGAGATTCTGTGGCCTATGTTTTCTTCTAGGATTTTTATGCTTTCAGGTCAAATATTTAAGTCTTTGATCCATTTTGAATTTATTCTTGTGTGTGGTGTAAGAAGGTGGTCTAGTTTCATTTTCTACTCATATCTGTCCAATGTTCCCAGTACCATTTATTGAATAAACTGTCTTTAGCACATTGTATGTGCTTGCTTCCTCTGTTGAACGTTAATTGATTACAAAGGTGTGGGTTTATTTCTGGGCTCTCCATTCTGTTCCATTGATCTGTGTATTTGTTTTTATATCAGTACATGCTGTTTTGACTACTATGGCCTTATTCAGTGCAATTCCTATCAAGATTCCAATGACATATTTCACAGAAGTAGAACAAATATTTCAAAAATTTACTTGAAACCATAAAAGGCCCTGAATAGCAACAGGAATCCTGAGAAAGAAGAACAAAGTTGGAGGAATCATGCTACCTAATATTTCTTTCTTTATCAACATTAGCTACATCTACTGTTTTGAAGCTCTGAGATATGAGAACTTTGTCTTTTTTAGACCTTCTCCCTGCCTTTCGGTAACTGTTAGTTTAATTTGGGGGTTCTTCTGTTATTGACTTTACCATTTTAAATGAAACACTTAAGCCTGTTTCTTGGTCTATCAAATTTGAATTTGTTAAAATTCCCTGAAGAAACTGGCCTCCTGTGCCTGTCTTCACCGCCCACCCCTTCCCCTCTGTGTTCTTTCTTCAGCTTCTCTGTTACTTCATTTTGTTGTCCTGCCATAATTTTTAACATTTACACTTTATTTTATTATTCTAATGGTCTTTAATATTTGTTTATATCTGATAGTAAAAAAAGACAGATATTACTGATGCTTAATTTTGGACATACTGTTTTTGGGGGCCAGATACACAGCAAAAATCTTGGGATTTCTTTCCATTGAACTTTCCCATTGTTACACTTTGTGGCTTTCGATGGCTTTACCTTTTTTGGACTCCTTCTTTGCACTATTTGAGTATGTATTTTCAAAAAGTGGGCATGAGAGGTAAACTATCTGAATCATTGCCTACGTGAATGTATCTTTATTTTTGTCCCAGTTACCGGACTGGATTTTGTTAAATTCTAAGTTCAAAACAGTCTTCCTTCAGTCTTTTGAAAGTGTGGCTCCATTGACTTCTAGAATCCCAAATTCTGATATCCAAAGCAATTTGATTGGCTTTCCCTTGTTACGGTAAACCATACTGTGCTTGAGTCTGAGTATTTGGCCTGACTCTGCCATTACATTTCACTTTCAGCAAACGCAAGTCAAAATAGGTGAGACTTCAATGTCATTTCTGGCACCTTTGAACTCACGTTCTTGAGTAAGTTTCTTTCATCAGTGATACAGACAGCAAGGCAAGCTGATATCTAGGGCCTTACTTTCAAATAGAGGTAAGCATATTAGGTATAACTTTAGTAAGAAAAAAAGTCCTAAAAAAAAAAAAGAAAAAGAAAAAAAGTCCTTATATTTTGAAATTGTCTCACATTGAAGCATACATGTGCAATGATTATTATAGCACTAAAATGGCACACTTATGATTAACGATGATAGTAAGAATATGAATTGGATGGGTTAAAACAATGATTAAAAACTTTCAATCATTTAAATGAAAAGGAAAATAGATCGAGAGGTGATATGGCCGTTAGGAGGGTCTGTGGCCTCTCTGTCCTGTGCCCTGCTGGGGAAACTCTGCAGCTCTGAGCTGGTCAGTGGTGAGTCTCACCTCGTTGGCTTCTAAGGATCATTGTTCTTGGTTTCTTCGGTGTCTTGAAAAAGGTTTTCTATGTTTTGTCTGCTGTTTTAGGTGTTACAAGGAGAAGGATAAATATGGTCCCTGGTATTCCATCTTGACCAGAGGTAAAAGTATATAAATTTAAATTCTTACAGGAAGGAAAAATCTCTAAAGCAAGTACAATAGTGCCCATGATAATTTAGCTTCAAGATCCAGACATAATAATGAAAAGAAAGGAGTGTGGTGAAAAGGAAAAATGTGGAGAAAAATGCGAAACATTAAACACATTTGTTCTCACTGTACTTCAAAACTATATTAAAGAATGCTTGAAGAAGCAATTCCTGATTCTTTGAGTCTATGGGCATGGTTGTGACTTCAATTGTGTCTCCCAAAAAGATATTTTGAAATCCTAACCCCCTAATTCCTCAGGATATGACCTTATTTTGAAATTGCACGTTGCAGATGTAATCTGTTAAGATGATGTCATACTGCGCTAGGGTGGGCCTTTAGATTCCTATGACTGGTGTCCTTACAAGAAGATGGTGTGAAAATACAGACACATGAGGGGAGAATGCCATGTGACAACAGGCAGAGATTGGAGTGACAGATCTGCAAACCAAAGTGTGCCAAGTAATGACAGCCACCACCAGAGGCTCAGGAGACACGAGGAAGGAACCTGCCCAGGCACTCAGAAGCACGGCCTGCCGACACCTTGAGCTCAGACTTCCAGCCCCAGAACCATGACACAATACATATGCATGGTTTAAGCCAACTAGTCTGTGGTACTTTGTTATGCAGCCCTAATATAGAGACTATAGATTTTCTTTAAGTTATTGAAATGATTGTTATAGTTTACTAACCATTTTAAAGTATTTGAAGATGAAAAAGAACAATTCTGGGTATAAATCTTATTCTAGAAAACATCATACTCAAAAAATATTTTTAACTGTATACATATTTTTGCATACAAAAGACTAGTGACTTTACTAAAGGTGCCAGTTGAAGTGAATGTCTGTTTAACATTCCAAGTGGCATGGTGACAGAAGGAGTGAGTTAATAGCTGGCAGCTCTAAAAAAACTGTTTATCTTGCCTTATTAAAACTTGACTAATACAAATTTTGAAAATTAATAAAATTTCAGATTTATTCTTGTATCACTCATGTTCAGACAATGATGATGTTTTAACTTTGTCTTGATATTGATTTTCATTCTTGGTCATTTTTTTCAACCAAAATGTGTATTCAGAGTATGTCTACCTTGAAGGTAATCTGCTAATCCTGACCGGAATCTTCTTTTCTTCTAATAAGATTTTATTTATGTATTTTTAGAGAGAGGGGAAGAGAGGGAGAGAGAGGGAGAGAAATACTGATGTGTGAGAGAAATATTGTATGGTTGCCTCTTGCATGCACGCCCCCAGCTGGGACCTGGCCTGCAACCCAGGCACATGCCCTGACCTGAATTGACCTGGCCACCCTTCAGTTTGCTAGACAATGCCCAACCAACGCAGCCACACCAGCTCGGGCACCTGGAATCTTTCTGGATCCTCCTGTCTGGGCTCCATCATCAGGGCCCCTCACTCTTTGGTTTCTGGTTGTGTAATGGGAGCACAAGCCTGATGGTTCACCAATTGTCATTGCTCCTCTCAAGGTGACCTTCTCATTGTGACTCTCTAATTTCGAGGTCTGGAAACCCAGGATCTGAAACCCACCCCTTCTCTGGTTCCTTCTAGGCAGGGGCGGGAACATTGCCACTGGTACCAGTCCCAGAGGACTGCATTGTGGTTTCCCACACTTTTTTTTAATAGTCCCTTTAAAAACCCTCCTGGGATTATTTAAATTTTATTTTTACTATCGATTTCCTGCTAGGATTCTGACGGACAGAGACCAGTTGGTAAAACTCACTTCCAGTGTTGCAAACCCATTATGTGATGTAGGGCCCCCAAAACCCAATATCAAAGTCCACGTTCAGCTACGAAGATGTTTCAGGGGAAACAGTATTTTAAAAAATTCTACTCCTGATTTTCAAGTTACTATTAATAAATGTTTTTCTAATAAAGCAAAAAAAAGGCAAGTTATACAGAGAATTCATTTCATTTTTCAACTCTTCCCTGCCCTCTCTACCCCCCCCCAATATGATATCCACCTTCTGTCATTACACATATGGGCTTGTATTCTGAACGCTTAGCAGAGCCTCATCCTTGAGCAAGGAGCTGCAAATGACTTTCTTCCTTCTGATATTAAAAACCCTGAGTGTGAATTCAGGTTGCCACCTGACCGTACTCTCTGTATTCCTTGTATTTTTAGTAATGTGTCCATGCCTTACTCAGTCTGGCTGCATCTTGGCACTCTGTACTCAAAGCTGTCATCAGAAGGCTGCACCCTATTTTAGCCTACTGTGGCTGTTTTCTTTTAAAATCCCTCATTAATATCTATTTCTTAATGTGACATGCACTGTTAACATGTGGGGGGTTATTTTGGTATGATTTCCAAAGTCATAAGCAACTCTTCCTGGGAAAACATCCCAGAATTTAAAGATTAGTGTATTTTATTTCATCTGTGTGGCACTGTCTAGAACATGGTATTTGTCATATGGTAAGGTCATTATTCCCTCCATGACCCCTTTTATGGACTGGGACAGTTTAATGTAAAGCAAAGAAGATTTTCATGGAAAGAGACTATTGCTGGGAATTCCCCTTGCTGATGATTAAAGGTCCAAGGATGCCAGAGCTCCAGGAACCTTAGCAGTAATCTAAATTAAAAAGCTCTATTCATAGAAGAAGAAACCAAGGGAGACAAGAGTACTCACTAAAGGATGTGCACTGATTATTAGAAGAATTAGAACTAGAGTCAAGGTCTCAAAATTCTAGATTTTTTTTTATAGATGGAGAGAGGGGAAGGAATGGAGACAGAGAGGGAGAGAAACATCATTGTGAGTGAGAGGGAAACATTGCTCAGTTGCTGCTTGTAAGTGCTCTGACCAGGGACTGAACCTGCAACCTAGGCATGTGCCCTGACCGGGAATCAAACTGGTGACCTTTTGCATTGTGAGACAGTGCCAAACCAATTGAGCCATGCCAGCCAGGGCTTAGTCTAGGGCTTTTTGTACCATGCTATACTTTCTTTTAAAGAAAAACCTTATACAGTCAATTCTCATTAATTTGCAAGAGTTACGTTCTATAAAGTCACTCTGAGCAACAACTGAACCACTACTCCTTGGGAGGACTCAGGGTTAGGGGTCACAACATTTTTGTCAACCAGCCAAAACATGACCTTGTTTTATGTGTGTTCCTGTTTACAGACATTATGTGTGATACATGTTGTTGGTTTGTTAACATTGAACTCATGGCCAACCGAACGACAAGTCATGCCTGAATGAAGCTTCTCTAACTCACATACTTTCTCCAGAAGGCACATCACAGCCTTCTTTCTCTTAGGAACACTAGACAGCACTACAACACTACACCTGAGGAATGTGTTCAACAGTGATATCACCAACAAGAAACACAAACATGTGAAAAATGTGGCACTAGTGAGACTGTGAAAAGGACACTTGCTTACGCAGTATCGGGACTGAAGCGGAGGCAGAGTGTTGTGTTGGCCACTGTAGCTGGGAATGTGCACGGGGTGTAGTTCACACTTTTTGCCCCTTCACACTGCTCTGGGAATGCGCACGTGAGTGCCATGAGTATTGATGTCAGGGTTTCAAGTGAATTTTAGTGAGTGGGCGAATTTGAAACTATGAAATCCACAAATATGAAGATGAACTAGACATGGAAAAGGCAACTAATGAATCTGAACGGGACAAATTAGAAGTACAAAAGAGGTATGGTTACAACATTAACACCTTTTATTATAGAAGTAAATAGGAGTTCTCTGTAAAGAATATCTCTATTTTAAAATTTTTGTGCTACATTCTTTATTCTTTTTTAGGTATCTTCTCTGCTTCTCTTCATGACAAGCTGTCTGTTTCCCTTCTTACTTTCCTCTCCATTTCACTGAAATGCCCTTGATGGATCACCACCTTTCTCCATTTGGCCTAATCCAGTGTTTAATTCTCATTCTTCATCTTATTTAATCTCTAACACCATCTGATCACTTGAGACATATTCCTCACTCCACTTTTAATATGCCACGCTCTCCTGATTTCTCCTACTGCATGAGCACTTTTTCTCAGTCTCCTGGATAGACCTTTCTCTCCCCACCCCAGCCTCTACGTATTAGGATGCCCAAAGCTTAGCCCTTTCCCCTGTTCTCCATATCACTCTCTACTAGCACAGGTAGAAATAACATACACTTAAATATTTTTTCATACTGAGGTGATTGAAGTGGGCTGCTGTTGGCTGGGTTGAGTCTGCAATTCTGACCCAGCTAACTTAGGGACTGAAAGGAGCATTATCGCTATATGGCATAATCAGTTCTGGAGAAACACTTGTCCTGAATTTGTAGCTTCACACTTAACTTCTCCAGTAAGTTCCAGAATCAGACTCAAGTACTCAGCTACCTAGTTAGCAAATTCTGTACTCAGTTATGATGAAGTAACATGAATTTACCTTCTACTTTAAACTAGAAAACTGGACACAAGGTATGAAACAGATGTTTTCAGATTTTGGACAATTAAGTGTGCAGTTCTGTGATCCTCAAGAGAAGGAAAACACTTGCAGCCAGACCTGCAATTACCCCAGTTTTTCAGTGGGAGGAAAAGGGAGGGGATACCAAGTGGAGTGTGGCAGCTTTGGTTTCCCTCAGTCTTGGAAACAGATTGCTGCTCAGGGTATTGGAAGCACCTAGAAATTGCAAAGCAGAGTTTTAAACATGAGGGAGCTACACAGAAAAAAAAAAGAACTCCAGAAATATACATAGAGATCCCACTGATTTTTTAGTAAATACCGAGGCATGCATGTGAAACACTAAGCTTCATTATATTGAGCAAAGAGGAAACAAGCTCACAGAGGTTTTCTGAGAATTGTTTGAGTTTTCACCAGATAAAGTAAAGAACCTTGAATTCTTGAATATGCCAAGAATTCAGTAACTGATACCAGAAAGGTTATGCCTTCACAGTGGAGCTAAATATGTCTAGAACAAACAAAGAAATGATAGCAATGATAGTATTGACATGCACATTAAAATGGCTAATTTAAAAATCCCCATAGCAAGGAAAGAAGTTATATGACATAAGAACTAGGTAGAACTTCTAGAATTAAAAATCACAATATCTGAAATGAAAAATTATCTAGATGGAGTTAATACAGATTAGACAATGGAGAAGAAAAGAGTAGTAAACATGAAGATACAGCAATGGACCTATCAAAATAAAACACAGACAGAAAAAGAACTGAAAACAAGAACCAACAACCCCAGAATTCCTATGATTTGTGGATATTATTAAACAATCTAATATATATGTAACTAAAGTCCCAGAAAAGGAGAGAGGGAACAGAGGAAATGTTTGAAGAAATAGTAACCAAAATTGTCAAAATTTGATAAAAACTGTAAATTCACTGATCCAAGATACTCAACAAACCCCAAGCAAGACAAACAGAAAAAAAAACCACACATCAAGATACACAATAGTCAAACTTATAAAAACCAACAAATAATAGAAAATTTAAAGCATTGAGGAGAAAGAGGTATGTTATATAAAGAACGAAGATAAAAATTACTACAGACTTATTTGCACAAGCTATGTAAGTCAGAAGACAATGGGAAGAAGGTATTCATAAAATGCTGAAACTGTCAACCTAAAATTGTATACTTTGGAAATATTTTTTAAAGTTTTAAAAATATTGATGTGAGAGAGAGAAATGGTGTGGGGAGGGAGAAAATCAATTTATTGTTCCACTTATTCATTCATTGGTTGATTCTTTTTTAAAAATATATATTTTATTGATTATGCTATTACAGTTGTCCCATTTCCCCCCCCTTTATTCCCCTCTGCCCTCCCCATTCCCCGCCCTTTAGTTTTTGTCCATAGGTCATACACATAAGTTCTTTGGCTTCTACATTTCCTATACTATTCTTAACCTCACTCTGTCTGTTTTCTACCTACCGCTTATGCTACTTATTCTCTGCACTTTTTCCCCCTCTCTCCCCCTCCTACTCCCCTGTTGATATCCCTCCATACCTTGTATAAATCCCTTTAACATTTCATATAATAAAGACTGGGTGATGATGAACTCCTTGAACTTGACCTTATCTGAGAAGCACTTTATCTGCCCTTCCATTCTAAATGAAAGTTTTGCTGGATAGACTATTCTTGGATGTAGGTCCTTGCCTTTCATAACTTGGTATACTTCTTTCCAGCCCCTTCTTGCCTGCAAGGTCTCTTTTGATAAATCAGCTGACAGTCTTATGGGAACTCCTTGTAGATGATTGTCTCCTTTTCTCTTGCTGCTTCTAAGATTCTCTCCTTATTTTTAATCTTGGGTAATGTCATTAAGAAGCGTTTTGGTGTGTTCCTCTTTGGGTCCAACTTCTTTGGGACTCTCTGAGCTTCCTGGACTTCCTGAAAGTCTATTTCCTTTGTCAGATTGGGGAAGTTCTCCTTCATTATTTGTTCAAATAAGTTTTCAATCCCTTAGTCTTCCTCTTCTCCTTCTGGCACCCGTATGGCTTGGATGTTGGGACATTTAAAGATGTCCTGGAGGTTCCTAATGAGGTTCCTCCTCATTTTTTTGAATTCTTGTTTCTTCATTCTTTTCTGGTTGAATGTTTTTTCTTCCTTCTGGTCCACTCTGTTGATTTGAGTCCCAGTTTCCTTCTCATCTGTCTTGGTTCCCTGCACATTTCCCCTCATTTCCTTTAGCATATCCTTCATTTGTTCCTTTAATTATGACCAAATTTCAACCAATCCTGTGAGCTTCCTGATTACCAGTGTTTTGAACTGTGCATCTGATAGGTTGGCTATCTCTTCGTCACTTAGTTGTATTTTTTCTGGAGCTTTGATCTGTTCTTTCATTTGGGCTATTTTTTTTTTCTCAACGCACCTGTTACTTTAAGGGGCAGAACCTTAGGTGTTCACCAGGGTGGGATAACCCACGTTGTTGTATTGTGATGCTGCCTGTGGGGGCAGGGCCTGAGCAAACAATAGTGTTTGCTCCGCTCTCTGCATTTCCCCCGCTACCCACAAGCAAGTTGGATCCTTCTGTGCTGGCTCCGAGGTGAGTGGGCAGGCTTATGTAGTTCCACGTCTCTGTGGGTCTCTCCAATGAACTCCCCTGTGAGGCCGGAGTTCCTCCTTCTGCTGCCTCAATCCCCACAGGTGTTTTCAATTGGTGGTTTGAGGCTTTATTTCCCCATGATGGTGGTTTTCACGGTCTGCTCCACTCCCCAGCTTTTTCTCCTGGTTTATCTGCGTGTGAATGAGGGACTGCCTGGTCCACCAGTCTCAGCCCCACTGGGTCTAGGTGGGCCAGCCATGGGTTTCGCTGAGTGCACTGGCTGCTTTTTGACCAGGCAGGTGTGCTTCTCCTGGCAACTGCAGCATTGCCAGTACAGCTCCACAAACCACAGTCTCCCCGCGAATGCTCCGCCTGGCTCTGCCCTGCTTACTGGTCTGGATGAACGTGTCTTCTTTAACTCCTTGGTTGTCGGACTTCCACTCAGTTTGATTTTCTGTCAGTTCTGGCTGTTTTTGTTTTTTAAATTGTTGTTTTTCATCTTTTGGTTGTGTGAGGAGGCACAATGTGTCTACCTTTGCCTCCATCTTGTCCAGAAGTCCCTCATTGGTTGATTCTTATATGTGTCCTGACCAGGGATTGAACCCACAATTTTGGTGTATTGGGATGACACTCTAACCAACTGAGCTACCTGGCCAGGGCTGGAAATATTTTTTAGTGAAGGAGAATAAATAATTTTAGTCTAGATTTTTGACAGTAGACCTTTTCTACAAGATGTGTTATAGTAGAAAAAATACTTTACAAAATGGGAAAAAATATATGAATAAAAAAGAAAATTATTGATATCAGAAATGAAGAAAGCATATATACAGACCTGACAGACATTAGAAAAATGATAAGAAAATATTATACCCAACTTTGTGGCAATAAATCCAAGGACTTTAATGAAATAGAGAAATTACTTGAAAAATACAAATTATTAAAATTTAAGAATGAATAGAAAATATGAAGTTTTATATCTATGAAAGAAATTGAATTCATAATTTAAAGCTTTGCAACAATGAAATTGCCAGACCCTGTTGGCTTCACAGTTGAATTTTATTTATCAAGAAAGAATTGCCAATAACATTTAAAAAAGTCTTTCAGAGAAGTGAGGAGAGGCAGGACATTTCAATTTGCTCTGTGATCAAGTGTTTCATCTCAATGACGGAGTAACATGCTAAGAATACTTAGCATGTTCTTAACATGTTCTTATCTGATGACCATGACATCAGATAACCATGTGTCCATTATTATCTGGGCGATACTGAACCCACAAAGAGATTAAGTATGACCTGCCCAACAATAGTCAGTAATAAGGTGGAAATGTTACTTCTGAGATAAAACCCAACTATTACCAGAGCACATAAATATTTTTATGAGCGGGTAGCCCACACCTCATGTCAGCCAGCACAGAGCTCCCCTTCCTCAGCTTTTCACTATAGCTCTCCAGAGGTGTCCCATATAATCAAGTAAAGAGGGAGGTACCAGACTTGCAGTGGATATGAAGTCGTCTGAATACTTCACTTCCTCCCCCTTTATCCTATACTGGAATTTCCCCCAGTAAATCTCTTGCACAGTTAATCCTATCTTGGCATCTGCTTCCTCAAAAAGTCAAAGTGACCCAGAAGGGAAGTTGATCAACCTAATAAAGGGCATCAGCACAGAATCTACATCACACTGAATGCTTTCCCTTCAGTGTAGGAAACAAGGCAGATAATTCAACATCGTATTGGAGGTCCTAGTGAGCAATAAAGACAGGCAAACATTTATCTGAGCAGGGTCCTAGCAGACTCCTGATTGAAACCTGAGTTCTCTTAGTTGCCAGCAATGGTGGGAGGTAGTAGGGCTGGTGGAGGTAGTAATTTTCATCAGAAGGATTGTTTTAATCTTCACTTTATGGTATTTTTGCTTAAGTAAAAATTGCTTGCATATCTGCATATCTGTGGCTAAAGATGGCGATTTGGGGTGGTTTGCAAGATTCCTAGTTCAAGAGCTCCCTCTGCTGTCAGTGTAGCAAAGTATGGGTTTGCTTTTTAACTGAATGACTGGGTGTGTGTTTGTGTGTGAGTGTATCTGTGTGTGTGTTGAAGGCATTCATGGGAGGAAGAGTTGTGCATGCTTTGATGTTTTTAATATTCTTTTGTCTTTAAAGATCCTAACTTTTTCACTCCTGATTTCCCCCTTTTCACTCAGCAGTTTTCTACAGGCACTTCTTCCTTCCTACTTACCCGCCCCCCCACACCCCTTTTCTAGAAAAAGTTGCCTTTCCAAGATGCTGCCTCGAGTTCTGCACACACCTGTAAATCTCTTCCCTGATTATGCTCTGACCCACCAGGACCCCTTTTTGGGATTTTCACATGCAGGGTAGGCTTTCTCTTGCTGTGATTGTAGGTCAGTCTGTGAGTGTTGCCCTCCTCTCTCTTCCCTTCTCCCTGGAGACTGGCGGCAGCAGGTGCAGGAAAGTAGCTTGCTAGTTCCTGAAGTTTATTTCTATTTAGCAACAAAAAGAAGAGTTTACATTTGTAGGTCTCTACAGAGTAAGTACTTACATTCTGTTAACTTCTGCTCAACAGTCCTTCAGAATAGGCAGATTAGGTGACCTCATTTTACAGATGAATAGACTGAGGTTCAGGAAAGTGTGTTACTTGCTTAAGGTCACCTGGTTAATAAATAATGAAACCAGGGCTGGATGCTATCTCATTCAAACCAGTGTTACTGTTTTTGTTATCTATTATTACATGGGTAGATATTTTCAAAATTATAGATTTCCTAAAATGAAGAAGGCCAAGTCTCTCACAAAACTTTCCCAAGGGTTTAACTTTGTCACTTAATGCACTATCACAGCATAGATGCTGGAATAGTAGGACAAACATTAGCTATGGAGAGTAAAAGTGTATGCTGTTGGTACACTAAGCCATTCCTAGGTAAGTTAATGCTAATAGCTTTACAAACTAATGCATTGTTTTTTGTTTGGTTGGTTTTGTTATTACATTGATTCATCAATTGGCATGTATTAATTTGATTATCACAGTGGTTTCCCAAAGAGGTCTACCTGTATACATAATAAATATTGGCAGATTAACGCACAAAAACTCAAGCTACTTTACCATTGCTTTGTAAATGAAGACTACTTATTTTTATACGCTTATGTCTGAAGTTGATGGTATCTTGGCTGGTGTGTATAACAAAAACAGCACTGTACACCCCCCTGCTCCCAGCCCCAACACGTTGAATTTCTATTAAAGCACTCTACTATGTTTCCTTAAACAACCTCACGAATCTACAACAAGCAATGACTTGGTTCTGAGGAAAAACCCTCAGCTACCGAGAACAATGTCTTTAGCCAACAGTTGCCATCTTGTTTACAAAGAAAATGAAGCCATTTTCTTGACTGTGTACACAAGCACTGTGGAGCTGTTTGTTTGGTTTTTAACAAAGACAATACAAAAATAAATTAGGCTACGATTTGGTTTAGGTAAGCAATCTTTTGAGCCACAGCTGTATTACTAACTGATCCATAATTGCTCTGCATTTATGAGGCACATAGTTTATTCTCTTGCTTGCCACACAATAGGCCATGCAAGTTAAAGAGCTCCAAGTTTCAAGGATTGGAGTTTTGGGTGCCTGCCAGGACAGATCTGTTTAACAAACAAGCTGGAGGGTGCTTATTAGTAGGTTGTGGCTTGCAGACCATGAAGCCCCTGGGGCCAGATGCACTGATCAGATGGTGGATCTCTGCACCAGCGAGGCCATTGGATGAAAAGGAGAGCAGCACCACATTACTAAACACGCTTCTCATAGGCCTTAATTACGGCGCTGTAAATGACTTCTTTTGTAACTCTTTCTGTTGGTCCAGAAGACAGGCTATTAAAGATTAACATAGGAAGTATTTTTCAAATTAAAATGTAGACAATTCTGATGAGTTACAGCTAGCTATATTGTTCATATTACAAGAACAAGCCCTGGTTAGGTTGGGAAAGTGAAGAGTCATATTTCTAGTGGAACAAAACACATCTTATTTTCTCCAGTTGCATTTCTTTTTTTAAAAAATTGCTAGTCTTCTCTGCCCCCTGCTTAGATTTTTGTTTCTACTGAGTGAGTCAAGGTGGCTTGAGGCTTTAAAATGAATGCCTGGTGGAGTATCACTGAGGCCGTAGAAGAATGAAGCTGGACTGATTTATGTTACGTTAAAAAAAAAAAAATCTGTATAATGTCATCTTTGGTCATTGTTGGTCTCACACATTTTATTCTTCTGCCCTCACCAGTTTGCTCTAAATTTTAAGGTAATAGTAGAGAATGTGCCTCACAAGTGTTATATTTTAATAGAAGCTATTTTGAGATTCATGAATGGAGACATTTTTGAAAGTCAGCCCAGCATGCCTGTCATTTCTGTGAATCCTTTCAGCAAAACCTTTTGTATCTCTTGGTCTGCTGTTGATTGGTTCATAGTTTGCTCTTTTAAAGTTAGAAGGCAATTGTCTATTAAATACCAATATCATTCATTTATGTACATGTTTGATATACAGAAAAAGAGATTTGAGAATATACAGAGCTGTACTATCTGCTAAAATGATCATGAGTGACCCCAAATATGATTTGCATTCAAGGCAGAGTCGTTCATATCATGAGGATGTGACAAAGAAAGAGTATAAACCAGTTTTATTAGTGACAATGATTCTTCAACCCCGAATTTGAGAAGTTCTGGTAAAGGGATAAAACGAAAATCAATTTTTAGTCTCAGTTTTATGATATTCTTAGTCTTACTTTACCATTGGTAAAATTGGCAAGACTGAAGTAGTTTTTAGTTAGTTAGGAGAAAAGTATTTACATAGAAAAACATAAACTTCAAAAGTGTGGCTATTATGTCAATTGTAACTATTTAGTGTTGATAAAATCAGCCATATTTATTTCTTACTGAAACATTGTACCAAAATCAACACACCATACAAATACCATACTTTTTTTGTTTTATTTAGACCTCAAACCATTTTACTTTTAGCAATGAAACTGCTCTGTATTTTCTTTTCTTTTTTAATCATTTTTGCTCTGTATTTTTTGACTTTAGAGTGGTATTTATGGATCACTCTAGTATTTTAATAAGCTCATCTCATGGAAATTAGCTATTTTGAAAGGTGCTTCAGCTTGCACATTTGGGCATTCGGATTGCACAGGGTCCAAATGTTCAGAACTTGGAGCAAATTAGAGTGGGCTGTGAACTTTAAGTGTGGGTCACAAAAATGTATAGGAAGCAGAAAGTCCTCCCCTCAATTTGTGTCACTTGTTTCAATTTAACACATACTTTTTGAGTCTTTATAATGCTCCTGCCTCAGTGCTTGATTCAGGGAGGACGAAGACGTGGTCATGGAGCTCGCAGTGCTGGAGGGAAGACAGAAAGGTCAGCGTATAACTGTCGTGGGAGGGGTGCGCGCCAACGTGAAGATTTCTAAGGCAGCCCAATGGAGAGTGAGTGCCTCAGAGGACTGGTAAAGGGGGCCGGAGGCTCCTCCAAGAAGAACCTCTCCGAGGGGGTCTGTGAAGAGTTGGTTGGAGTTTGCAGTCACAGGAAGACAGAGGGAATTCCAGGGAGAGGCCCAGATGGTGCAAAGGCACCGTGGGTGAAAGGAAGCAGTCTGATAGTGCTGGGGGTGAAGGGAATGGGAGGGAACAGGAGGACCTAAGGATGCAAATGTTCGGCAGGATGGCTGAGGAGGGCTCTCAGGTGCCATGTTAGGACTTCCGATTTTGAGGTAATTGGGGATCTCTTGAGGAGCTGACATCATATTTGTGTGGTTGCACTTTCACAATATATTTTCAATTATGAAACAAGACACATTGAATGCATATATACTTATATTCCAACCACTCAGATAACTGTTTTACATTATGGTATAGATTTTTCTGATCACTTTTACATAGAATATATACTGTTCTCTATGTAGAGCCTTATGATCACTTTTTTTTTTAAGATATTATTTATTTACTTTCAGAGAGAGTAGAAGGGGGGGAGAAAGAGCAATGTATGGTTGCCTCTCACATGGCCCTCACTGGGGACCTGGCCTGCAACCCAGGCATGTGCCCCGACTGGGAATCGAACCGGGACCCTCTGCCCGCGCTCAATCACTGAGCTACACCAGCCGGGCTGATCGCTTTTATATACATATTAATATATGTATCCATCTATCTATATGTATGCACATATACATTTAAATGGCTTTATAATATACTTGCTGTTTAATAACCTGCTTTTTCACTTAACAGTGAGCATATTTTGGACATTTTCCCCTATCAATTTTCTTCTACAAAGTGATTTTTAATGACTGCATATAGAAACATTGCAATTAAGAAATATTTTATTATTGTGAGGCTCAATAAAGAAATTTAGGGCTATGAACCCCTCCCAAGGCAGAATCATGTGGATGTTGCTTCCAAGCCTGGCGGGTGCTTTTCTGATATTCTGCAGAATTTTAGAGCTAGGGAAGGTCTTGTTTAACCCTTCTTTTAAAATCAAAAATTGGGTCTTGGATGTAGGAAATGAAGTTTTCCTAGTGCTACACACAAGTAGCGCTCAGGTCTTGTGATTCCACCTCACACCTTTCCCCTTCTCTCTCCCCTCTGTGTGCAGCCCTGAGCCAGGGGCCAAGGATTTCCAGGCAGAACCTCTTTCTTAGAGGTTCACACAGAGTGATGACTTTAGAGCACCGCATGTTTCTCATTTAATAAGAAGAGTTCTAATTAGGACTTTTTTGTTGTTTTGAAAAGGGAAATGTACTGAAGTTTAATCTCTTACTCAACAAGTGATTAATTTCTCATCCCTGCCACACACAAGGCACGGTGCTCTGGGTAGGGGTTATAACAAACGTAGAGACAAGGTCCCTGCTTTTATAGCACCGATCACACCGGAAGCGTCCTCTAGACAAGGAAGCAACGCATTTCGATGTGGGGCAATGGGAGCTATGGTGCTGGAAATATCGGTGCTATGGAAGATCTAAGAGGACACCAAACCCCTGTTTGTTTTATGCTGTAGGATATTATTGCATTCTGCATTTTCCATAAATGTGGCTGGGATAATACAGCTAGCATTTAAAGGATGCTTGCTGTGCCACATACTATTTCATTTAGCCTCACAGGAGGTATGAACGATGAGTCTTAGCTTAAATCTTTTGTCATAAAACTGGTGAGCAACAGAATCCAAACGCAAACCCAGATTTAAAATTTACAGGCAAAGCTGCATGAGGGGCCTTTAGGTAGCCACATGCTCATCCTGCTCATAGTTTGCAGAGCAGCTCAAAGAAACCCATCTGATGAGTATTTGCTAGCTTATGGGTTAATTCTTTCTATTATCAAGGTTAGAAAAATGACCTTTGTGGATCAAATGATGAAAAATTCTCGCCCTTCTTTCTCCAACCTCCCACTTCTAAGCCTGAATGATGTATTTCTGCCCAAGAGGTAACTTGCTTCTTGGCCAAGATTGGGACCAATGAATATAATTCCTCTCAGTGTAAGAGCCTTTTTTTGTGGGGTAGGTTGGAGGCTCGGGAAGTGTGTGAAGCCATTTCAGAAGTTTGGATCTTTCAGTTTCTCACACAAGTGTTCCTTTATGTGACGGTATTAAACCCTTGAACCATTTAGGGCTCTCACAGTCTGGCTTAGGATTTTAGATTGGGGAGCCCTAGCTGGTATGCTGAGGCAATACCGGTCCCACTGATGTTCTGGGGCTCTTACCGGTGTGCTGGAGCATGGACCCCTCAGGCCTCGAGTGGACCAGGGGTCGCTAGAGGCTCCAGGCCATCATCTCCTCTCAGAGGCAGCTTTGCACACCATACAGATAGTGTGATATTGATGTGACTTAGGTGAATGAGATTGGGAAGCAATGGTTAGAGCAGTGGTTTTTAAGCCCGAACAGGTCAGAATCACTTGGAGAACTCTTAAAAAAAGAAGACATCTGATTCCTAAGCTGCCCCCAGTTTCACAGAATCAAATTCTTTGGCTCCTGGGGCCAGGAAATATACTCAGAGGGAGCTCCTCAGGTGACCCTGATGTTCCTGGTCTTCACATTAAGGCTCAAAAGCCTCCACATTGTAAACACGGGCTTCAGGAGGGGGCATGCCTGCTCCAAATCACAGATCCCTCACTACTCACTGCATAATTCACATAAACTCTTTGAACCTCTCTAAGATGTAGATGAAAACATATGCAGAGGGTAAAAGTGCATAGTACAATGACTGCCCAGGCCTAAGGAGCACCAAGTAAGTCCTAGTTATAGTATATGCTATTATTTACACTTATCGGTACTTTAGTGACCCTAGTTAATGTAGTCTCCCATGGCCTGTCTGTTCCTTGTGTTTCCTTATCACTCAAGGTTAAGACGACTGTACAGCCATCTCTGTACCATATATTTAGCACTTTGGGCCCCTCCAGAGATGGATTTGCACTTACCACTCTACCCTGAACCTCCAGGGGCACAGATGGTCAAGTTTAGAGCCAGCCAGTGACCACAGAGAAGGAAATAATGCTACCTGGCTCTCCCACGAGCCGACCACAGCCTTGTTCATGGCCTGGGCCAGCCAGGCCATGTGTAATTTTGATAAAGAGAGAAACGACACTCCATGTATTCCACAGGTAAGGAAAAAATAAGAACTTTTATTTCCTTGGCTAACATTAGATAAACATTTGCATGTTGTAAGTATACATTCTTATTTTTAAAACATTTTGCTTTGCATTAAATTCTGCCTTTAATCAGGAATTCCTAGCGTATTAATAAGGAAAGCTTTGAGCTTCTGCTAGATGAGTAAAATCTTCCTTGGTCAAAATTAAGAACAGTGCCATCTTCTATAAGGTTTTAGGGGGAAAAACCAACTACAGCAAATGATTAAAAGGCAGCACCACTTTTAAAGATAAAAGTTTATATAATTAGCATCGAAGTTCTGTAATTTAAAATGGAAAGTTTGTGGAGCTATAGGAAAGCAGGGTAAACCTCAGCTACAAAATAACAGGTTTCATATGTTAAAAATATCAATCATTTAACCCAAGTGAACCAATTATAACACATTTCCTCTAATGTATGGGTCTGAAATTCAGGTAAACCCATGACTTATAGGAAATAAGTCATATCCTTAATACTAATTACCAAACTTTTGCCATATATTACTCTCTAAATCTGTAATTTCAAATTTCTGTTCCATTCAAGTTACTGAGTTCCACATTGTTTTTATTTTAATAGAGTAGAAGAACTTCTGTAGCGTACTGCATTGAAGTTTGTCGTCTACATAGTAACCATGTATCACTTATCTAATTGTTATTGCTCAGACAAATATGTTTTTCATAGTCATCTGGGATCTATTTGGAGTAGTATGACTCCTGTTTTAACTTAGAGGTCATTTTATTTCAATATTATTTCACTTCTGTATATCAAAAGCATACCTTGCAGCTTGACAGGTAATAAATTGGTATTGTCAAAGAACTGTCAATCATTCCAGAATATAGTCTTCTAATCAACTGGCATAAACTTGATACATGGTAGATAGCTTATCAAATGTCTGTTTGGATTCTTTCATTTGGAGTGTGTTAACTGAACCTGTGGAATGATGAAACTCGAGCTCAGGCTAAAGTAATGGAATTTTGTACCTAAAATATAAAGAGGGCTTTTTTGGGGGGTAAGAGAGCTTAGGTGATGAAATGCCTCACTGTGCAGCGCCAATTCCTTTTGCCTCCCCCAGAGTTAGTTTTAAATTGGGATCACTGAGTTCCGAAGCCCAACTGCACTCCAGGAAATAATTGAAACTATGCAGTGGTATGAGTATCATTTTATTCATAGCACATGACAAAAATAAATAAATAAATTTGATGACCAAAGGTTTCCTTTCAGAAAACCAATTGGTTTTACCACCGGCAATCCTACCTCGGTCACACTCATGGTGAATGTGAAAATGGTCCACTGGCTTCCTTCTGGGGTTTGCAGTCAATTTGTAGGACTTCTCTAGCTATTCTTTTTTTTTTTTTTCAATTGTTGTTCAAGTACAGTTGTCTCCATTTTCCTGCCACCACTTTTCCCTACCCCACCCGCTCCCTCCTCCCACCCTCAATCCTACCCTCTTCGGCTTTGTCCGTGGGTCCTTTATACATGTTCCTCGATGATCCTCCCCCTACTGTCCCCCGTTACCCTCCTCACCCCTCCCCTCTGGTTACTGTCACTTTGTTCTTTATTTAAATGTCTCTGGTTATATTTTGCTTGCTTGTTCATTTTGTTGATTAGCTATTCTGGCACACCCCACATTCATTTTCAGTTATTAACTAAAATTTTCCCAATGATCTACTAAGTAAAATGTAGAATTTCTGTTTTATAACTATTCATGCTCCAAACTGAGACTTCAGTCAGCTCTTTCTCACGCAAAAAGTGAATAGAAGCCTAGAGCTTCCCATGAACACGCCAGATCAAAGAGCTGTGATTGCTTCAGTTGGCTTGATCTTTCACATGCTAGCTCTTCTCTCTCTATACTTCTACAGAACCATGTTTTAATATCAGTTGCGTTGTCATCACTTTTGCATTTGTGAGGTTGTAGTCTGCATCTGGTTTGTTAAAAGCTCTTGGGTAGAGAAATTACATTCTGTCTTCCTGCAACACTGGATTAGGAACATAGTATTTTTGAAACAGTTATTAACTGAGTTATGTGAATTGATTGCAACATGTCTGGATTACTTAAAGATTTGTATTAATTTCCCCCTTATATATGTATACATCCATGAGCACACTGCAGTTACATTAAGATGCTAATCCTGACCAGCCACCCAGTGAGAATGGACCTATTGGTAAAATCTAGGAAACTCTTGGCTCAGAAAAACCTGTGCAATTAAATGAACATAGAATAGAGTGGATAGGTGGCCTGAAGATGGAAAGATGATGTCTGTGTGGGCAGGGGGAGGGCCTTAGGTGGCTCTCGAGGTAGTACAGTATTTGGATAAAGGCACTTTTATCCCACCTAAGGCTCTTTTTCCAAAACCCTGCCCCGTGTTTCTCATTAGTTTATTTTGTTCGTTAAATTCCTACTTAAGTGAGATCACATGGTATTCGTCTTTCACTGACTGTCTTATTTCACTTAGCATAATAGTCTCCAGTTCCATCCATGCTGTTGCAAAAGGTAAGCATTTCTTCTTTCTTTCTGCTGTGTAGTATTCCATTGTGTAAATGTACCACAGTTTTTTGATTCACTCATCTACTGATGGGCACTTAGGCTGTTTACAGTGCTTGGCTATTGTACATAGCGCTGCTATGAACATAAAGGGTGCATAGATTCTTTTGAATTGGTGTTTTGGGATTCTTAGGCTATATTTCCAGCAGTGGAATCACTGGGTAAATGACAGATCCATTTTTAATTTTTTGAGGTAGTTCCATACTGTTTTCCACAGTGGCTTCACCAGTCTGCATTCCCACGAACAGTGTACTAGGGTTCCCTTTCTCCACACACTTGCCAGCACTTGCTGTTTGTTGATATGTTGATGATGGCCATTCTGACTGGTGTGAGGTGGTATCTAACTGTGGTTTTAATTTGCGTCTCTCTGATGGCTAGTGATGTTGAGCATTTTTTCATATGTCTATGGGCCCTCTGTATGTCTTCCTTGGAGAAATATCTATTCAGGTCCTTTGACCATTTTTAATTGAATTGTTTGTTTTGCTGGTGTTGAATCATATGAGTTCTTTATGTATTTTGGAGATTAAACCCTTGTCCGATGTATCCTTGGCAAATATGTTCTCCCATACAGTTGATTCCCTTTCCTTTACAGCAGCCAGAGGGAAGAGGGAGAGGGATAATGGTGGAAAAAAGGAAGAAGGGGTCAGTCAAAGGACATGTATGAATGTCCAATAGACATGGACAACAGTGTGGGGATTGATGTGGGAGCAGGGGGGACGGGCCAGGTGGAGGAGGGCAAAGTGGGAAAAATTGGGATCACTGTAATAGAATGAACATAAAAAATTTAAAAAGAGGGAAATGAAAAGATGGAGGCTCAGCGAGATTAATAAATGTTTCATGAGCCCCATGTCACAGCGTTGATGACCGAAGAGTCACACCTCTGCATTCTCCGGGACAGTCTGTCTGTCTCTCTGCCATTTCTGAGGCAAGCTTCTTGAAATAAAAGTCTGCAATGGCTGTTTTTGGAAAAAAAAGATAACATTCTGCCACCTGAGTTATATATATTCTTGCCAAAGGCACAAAAATGATGGTCAATGTCAGCGGAGCACTTCCTCTGCGTGCAGGCCCCTGGGCTCGCTTTTCTCCTTGCGTTCACATTTCCGCTGTAGATTACTGGTGCTGATTATATCATGTTGTGGAATAAAAGGTTTTACACTTTTAGGCTACAATTTAGGCTCTACATTATTTCAATCAAATCAAGACCAGTCCAGAGGAAAGGAGAGAAACATCAACGTGGCTGAAGCGCCAGCGCCTCAAAGGAAATACAAGTCAGCATGTGGTAAGTGTTAATGAAATGATCATCATAAAAGATTATAGACTGAATGGAAAAGGGAAAACCACAGAAAGCTTTGTCTGTTTGTGAAGAAGTTTAAGTACCATCATTGTCTACAGTTTAAATCTATTCCTAGGTATGCCACCTGTCTTCTTGCCACGCTTTCCAGTGTATACATTTTTCCAAAAATTGTTCCTCACTGAATTAATAATTTTTAGAAAGAAATTGTAAGTATTGTTAGGCATAAAAGTAAATGTGGCTTAAAGATTATAAGTGACTTTGACATTCTATAAAAACTGCCCTCTCCCCAACTCCTCCTTCCCCCGCCAACCAAACGGATGCCTAACCTGAGACTCCGTAATAATGTTCTTGTTCAACATTGTGGGTGTTGATTCAGAGGATTTAGAAATTGCTGGTATTAACTAAGGAGAGGATCGTAATGCTGTGGTCAGCTGAGCATGCCTGAGTCTGCGGCAGTCCTGTAAAACCTGTACCCCTAGCAAAACCTTCAGATTCTTTCTTTAAAGTGCAGAACATTCAAAAATGCTGTTGATGCCATGCTTGTGTGTGTGTACCTTATTTAAGGTTATGTACTTGAGGTGAGTTTAATATATTATTACTTTATTAGAAGATGTGGAACTTTTTTTTTAATTTTATTTTTATTTTTTAGAGAGAGGGGAAAGGAAGGAGAAAGAGAGGGAGAGAAACATCAATGGGTGGGTGCCCCCTGCGCACCCCCAATTGAGGACCTGGTCTGCAACCAGGGCATGCGCCCTGACCGGGAATCAAACTAGCGACCTTTTGGTTCGCAGGCCCATGCTCAGTCCACTGAGCTACACCAGCCAGGGCAGAAGATGTGGAACTTTAAGTGCCATAGTTGTGACAAGTAAGACAGCCACTGTGCCTCTGTCTTCAGTAAAGATTTCTGCATCCTGCTCCCACCTCCATCCTCAGCTTACTGGGTGACCATGCCTACAGTAGACCAAAGATGGCCTAATGAGTTGTGAAAGTCATTACTTTTGAAAACTGGGCTCTGCTCACAGTAGGATAATTAAGTAATCACTGCTATCGTGTGAATCCAGCCTAAAATAGCAATGTTTGGGTCCATATGGGAACAATTTGGCATGGGAGATAATTACTGAAAGTATAAATGTAGTTTAATTCTTTGGCAAGTGATAGTGATGTTGGAGATAGTTACCAATCATCACTAATTGTCTGATAGCGTTTATTAAGCACACATAGACCACTGACTCTATCGTGTGGACTGTACTGACAATCACCGTGGCCTTAGACCTTGTCCATTAGACACCTATGAGAGAGTGCAGAGAGCAGATCATCAGATGTACAAACTGAACATTTCTCAATCCTCCTGGTTTTCAAACGTCATGACTTTGCTTGCTGCCACATAGTCCTGGTCAAACTGTTGTAGACAATGTGAACCCTAGGACAAAATAAGACATATACATGTAAAAAATGAATTGGAACTCTTTCTTACACAAAAATAAACTCAAATGGATTAAAGACCTCAATGTAAGACTTCAAACCATAAAACTCCTAGAAGAGAACATAGGCAGTAAACTCTCTGGCATGCTCTTAGCAATATCTTCTTGGATATGTCTCCTCAGGCAAGGAAAACAAAAGAAAAAATAAACAAATGGAATTACATCAAGCTAAAAAGTTTTTTGCCCAGTGAAGGAAACCATCAACAAAACAAGACCATTGACTGCATGGGAGGAGATATTTACAAATGATACATCTGATAAAGAGATAATATCCAAAATATATAAGGAATTCATACAACTTAATACCCCCCAAAATCTAATTAAAAATGGACAGAGGACCTGAATATACATCTCTTCAAAGAGGGCATAAAGATGGTCAACAGACATGAAAAGATGCTAAATAGCAGTAATCATCAGGGAAATGCAAATTGAAACCACAGTGAGATATCACCTCATACTTGTCAGAATGGCTACCATTATTAAATCAATAAATAGCAGTGCTGGTGAAGATGTAGAGAAAAGGAAACTCTCACGCACTGCTGGTAGGATTGTAAGTTAATGCAGCCACAATGAAACACAGTATAGAGATCCCTCAAAAAGTTATAAATGAAGCTGCCTTTTCAACAATTATACTTCGGGGTATTTATCCAAAGAAAACAAAACACTAATTTGGAAAGCTAAATGTACCCTTATGTTCATTACAGCATTACTGCTAATAGCCAACATAGATGCAACATAGATAAATAGATGAATGACTGAAGATGTGGTATGTATATATTAATAGATGAATGAATGAATAAAGAAGCCATGGTACATATATAAAATGAAATATCATTCAGCAATAAAAAATGATATCTTGCCATTTGTACAAACATTGATTGACCTAGAGGATATTATGCTAAGTGAAATAAGTCAGAGAAAAACAAATGCCATATGATCTCACTTATGTGGAATCTAAATAAAATAAAACATAAATAAACATTACAAAGTAGAAACAGACCCATAGATACAGAGAATAAGCTGATGGATGTCAAAGGGGAAAAGAGATGAGAAGAAAATAAATTTTCTGTTTTAAAAAAGAAAGAAGACCATGTGAAGAAAAAATACATTTTTTAAAAGATGGAGGATTATGATTTCCATAGTGAACTAAAGGTCTTACTGCCTCAGCCAGCTATTACCCTACGGGCTTGTGGTTACAAAAATACGTTTAGAATCAAAAGGAAATACTTCAAAGAATGTGAATAGGCTGCTCGATCCTTCCACCAGCCAATTTCAGACTCCTAGTAGGAAGCTCGAGCACGTCAGATTTGGCGAGGATCTTTCAGGCCAGTTAGGCAAGTTCTCACTTACACGGAAGCCTCAGTCAACTGAGATGATCCCCAGCAACATTAAAAACAAGCCTATTAAAGCTGTAGAGAATCTACATTTTAATATATGTCTAGTGACACACTGGGTTTGAAATTGGCTTTACTTGGACATGTGAATATTTGAGTAGCAAGAAAGTGCTCTGACATGTGTTGACTTTCTGGCCTGTGTAAGCAGTAATCCAAAGCCCTTTCATATGCATTATGGCTGATCACGGTCGTTTGTGCTTCTCTGCTCTTTATTTTGGCAACGTCATTCAAATACCAACTCTACTTTAATATAGTATTTCCAATTTATGTAATGTCATTGTGCTTTCCGTGGAATGACACTCTGTTGCTGTTCTAACATGGAAGAAATGGGAGGATCGTTCTTCTGGAAGACAGTTGTGGTGAATCAGTCGAAGCCTGGGAAGCCCCTACAATTTTGTATGCAAACCTTCAGACCTGAGTGAGGTTGTGCAGTGGGAGGAGACATGAAGGCACTTCTGCCTCTAAAAGAAATGTGTCCCCTCCTTACAATTTCATAACAGGGCACCCCGATGATGCCATTCATTAATAATATATATTGAATATGAGTTCCTGGAGGGCCAATCGTCTTCTCTGGGTTCTGAAAACAATGTATAAAGTGCTTCTTACAGAAGAGTTCTTGCTATAATGTCTGATGATCAATAATTCATTTTAGTTGGGTGTTTTCTTAGTGAAAAGTTTGCACAGGACTATGAGACATCTATTACATATGCGATCTGGTATTTTTATTTTCCTGAAGGATTTATTCACATTTTTTGCTAATACACATATTATATATGTCCTGATTATCATCACTCAATTAAAAAATACCTTCCTGTGTATTTTTGCCTAGTTGCAAACTTTGTAAATAGATTGAAATATTTTGAAAATTTTGGTGAGTTACGGCTCTGCCCACGCAAGCACAGTATGTTAAACCATACAGTGTAATTCCATATGGAATGTGGAGCCTGGTAGAAGCAAATGAAGTCATAGAGTGGGACCAGAGTTTGGGTCCGTGTCATCTGATCTCCTTTCAGATACGGGGTGTCTCTTTATGCCCACAATGCATAGCACGCCTGTGTTAGTCGAGGTTCTCCAGAGTAACAGAACCAATCGGATGTGTATGGATACTGAAAGAGACTTATTTTCAAGAATTGGCTCACATGGTTATGAAGGCGGCAAGTCCCAGATCAGCAGGGTGGGCCAGCAGGCTGGTGCCCAAGGAAGAGCTGATGCTGCAGTTTGAGTCTGAAGCTGTCTGCTGGCAGAATTCCCTCCTGCTCAGGGGAGGTTAGTTTATTGTTCCATTCGGGCCTTCAACTGATTTAAATGTTAATGTCATCCAAGAACACCCTCACAGAACCATCTAGAATAATGTTTGACCACATATCTTGGCACTATATCCCCGCTAAGTCAACATATAAAATTAACCATCACAATACCCAGTAACGGCATTTGGAAGGGGTGTTGTTTTTCCTGTTTTATCCTCTGGGCAATGACATTTTGCTTGTACTAGGGAAGTAATACACACACATAAACACACACACGCAAGCCTCTCAGTGAGACTTCATGAAAGCAGGGAATGGTTCACAGAGAATGAGTGAATCCACACTATGGAATGACAGCCCCACACATCTTACCACATGAATAACTCTAGCACCAGTATATATAAACATTTGCATAATATTTAAAGTGGGAGAACAGATCTGATTTAAAATTCTGGTTTCTCCTCATAAAGAGTCTTGTAGCTTTTATTCATGTAAATAGGATCCAGAAATTCTTCTAGGTTCTCGTTTTTGTTTGTTTCACGACTCTTGTCCCACGCTAGGGAACAACACACTTCTTTATCTCAGGACAGTAGTCCGTGTCTACTTCTGAACTTGTTCATTTTCCCTTTTCTCTGTCTCTCCCACATCTTGTAGATATTCAGAGCTTCTCCTATTCCAAACCCTGCAAACATTCAGAGAGAAAGCTTGCTTTTCTATCTCTCTCTTCCCACTGCATTCCATCCCATTAATTTTTTAAAAGTATCAAGCAATCCTTTAAAAATAATTAATCACACTTTTTCTATATACTCAATTACCAAGTGATTCTAGAAACTGAGCCAGAAAGTATGAGTGCTTCCCATTTTCCTTCCCTTCTCCAGACCCCTGTCTCTATACAACACCTGCAACTTGCCCTGCAAAAGTAGCACTTTCTAGAAAGATGAAAAAGGGGAGAGATTGAGCAGGTGAAAGCAAAGTTTTCTTTTGCAGAAGTTTTACAGGTGGGGGAGGGAAGAGCATGTTGTGTAGCAAAGAGGAGAAAGTTGGAAATTACACACAGTAATATATTTGTCCCAAGTACGTTTCTGATTAACCACTTCTTTGCGGGTATGTTACAGGCCACGTACCACGTTCGGCAGATGCCATCCACTCTAAGGGAATGGAAAGCATGGCAGTGTGTGAGACAGCACATGCCAATTTGGGGCAACTCTCACTTTGAGAAATTTCCTCTTATTGTGTTAAAATCTTCTTTATCCTCTGAAACTTCACTTGCTCCCCTACATCTGTTTCCAGGAGCAACGAGCCCTTGTTATCTATCATGGTCTTTCAAATACATGAATACCACATACCTCTGAAATCTCATTTTTCTGGTTTAAACCCCCAGTTCCCTCCCTCAATCAATCTTCATGTGATGTAACTTTTACATTCTTCTCTTTCTTAGTTGCCCATCGGGATGCTTGCTAGATTTTCAATGTTAAGGTGGCTCAGAACTGACCTGACTCTGCCAGCCTAGAATTACTACCATTCATTCTATGACTTTGGCTTGTTAGCACGGCAATTGTATTTTCATTAGTTTTTTTAATTCCATCACATTACATGTTTTGCTCATATTGAGATTATACGAACTCAAATTTCTTGGCCTTTTTCATTACAATTATTGCCAAACAAGGAGCCCTCTATTCCTTTTCATCTTCATTGTTGAGTTTCATCTGGTCAATCTATGGATCTGGCCTTTCACAATCCAGCTGTCCAAGGTGCACATAAAATATAGAGGACCCTGAAACATTGAAGGACTGACATAAAAGGACTCACTGCTGGTGTGCGTGAGCAAAGAAACCAAATCAACATACATTTAGATCAAAATGGTATTACATTCTTAGAAAATTGAATGCAAAAATACAATGATTTCTTTGAAAGGAAATACAAAAATATTTTTAAAGTTATAAAATGGAAACGTAATTATTTAGTAGAAACAATCTACATCTAAACCCCAGATCAATAAAGGCCAGAAAGTAAATGGGGGAAGAGATGGGGAGAATGTATACATACCAAATTCTTAATAGCCTGTAATGAGAATCAAAGGTTTCTGTTTCATTCATGAATTTGATATTTTTTGAAATATAAGTTCACATATGATTTGAAAAACTTAGCAATCACAAGTAAAGTTTAAAAAATAGGATATCTGTGTTCCAAATCAGTATGGAAGATGAAAGGAATCAAAACACCAATCACAGAGCAAAACACAGGCACACACAAAATAAACAGCGAGACATTACCCAAAACAAAAGGAATAAACAGAATACCAGAGGTAAGGTCAAGTATCAACGATAACAATTGAAGTAAATTTTGTAAACTTTCCAATGAAAAAGCATACATTCTTTAGGATGAGCTTAAGGAAAGAATAGACAAAATTAAAATAAAACAACACAAATATTTAATACAAAACATACAACATTATAATGATACAGTAGAAAAATGGTTAATATCTTTGATAATAAAAAACACCCAATAATCGACAAGAAAAATAATAAATTTTCATTAGATAAATGAATAAAAGACAAAATAGACAATTCACAAAAGAAACACAACAGTAATACTTACGTGGAAAAATATTCATTGTCACTGCAGTCAATGAGATTCAAACCAAATTAAAAGAAAATTTGAGATTAGTTTGTTTCTTTGTTTGCCTACTGGACCCAGAAGAATTTGAAAAGGAAAAGCCATTTTGAATGGTGGTAACGTGGGTTCTTCCCAAACCACTGCTGATGATGATGTAAATTGATGCAGCCTTGTCTGGTACTACTGTGCAGCAAGAAACTTTAAAACATCTTTTTATTCAATAATTCCACCTTTGGAAATACACCCTAAGGAAATA